>LPNX010614327.1:501310-529972 GCA_001517045.1 Pseudotsuga menziesii | reverse complement strand
TGGATCCGTCGGCTTCGAATGGTCTGGAGCTATGTATCATATCTTGAAACCCCTGCGTAATCCTGTGTAGTTAATGACACGGTGTTTCACGACTTGCCTTCAACAGTAAAACGCCATTAAACTTCATGATGGTCATGTGAGATGCGTTCTGATCTCCTCCTTGGCGGCAAAAAACCCACAGGCTCGTTTGATGTGAGACTGAGTACGGACACGTGCTCTCCCTTTTTTTTTTTAATTTTTTAATAATGAGACGTCCACGCCCTTTTGACAGCTAATCGTAACTTAGCTTAATCCTTCTAGTCGCCAAGACTGGGCTCTTTTGGCAGCTAGCGTGAACTTGATCCTTAGTTCGATTCTCCCAACTGCCACAACTGAGGTCTTTTGGTAGTGAACCTAGTCTCTACAAAACAGAGTTAACTACCACAAGCTGTTTTTTCAAAATTTTGAAATTAAGACTCAAAAAATTTGATTTTTTGACTTAGTAATGAGAAAATAAAAGATTTTTTGACTCAAACCTATCACCTAAAATAAAAGAAAACAGACTTGTTATTTTAGGAGATAACAGAATCCTCCAAAATTGTTAACAATGAGAAACAACAAACTCCATAAATCCCGATTTTATTGAGTACAACTTGAGGAAGCATTTTTTTAGATGCCAAAAAATCTTGAAAATGGATTTTAAAAAAACTATCAGTAAAATTTAGTAAATTGTACAAAATTAAATTTAAAAAATTGTAATTTTCCATTATTGGAGTGACACAACTAAAATTGACCAAATAAATGACCAATTGTTATGTGGTCATTTTTAGTTTAATTCTTATCTTGTGACTAAATTGGTCATTTATATTAGACATTTTTAGTTTAGTTCTTATCCTGTGACCAAATTAGTCATTTATCTTGGTCATATTTAGTTAGATCATTTAAAATTTCTCAATTTTGGTCATTTATCCCTTGAAAAAATCATGGAGACCAAATGTTTTGGTCGTCTGGTCACTTATATCTCATTTTGTACTAGTGTGTCGTGTCTCAGAGATTGGTCTTTTCTCATTAAAAGCATCATCATGTCTTGAATTGTATACCACTATGTTAAGCTTATCACACTTATCATGCTCATATTTCATTTGGCTAAAATTGTCATCATTGACCCTTTCAAAAATCGCTTGAAGTTTCGGTAAATAAGAGTATTTTACATCTCATCAATTGAAATCCTACTATTTTGTGCCTCCCAATTAATTTGTCGATATTTTCTATGGATTCCAAGTCATCACACCTATGTCTAGAATGTTAGAAACAATACCTTGATGTTCTTGTGGGGAAAAATGCCTATATCCTCCATTTAAAAAAAAGCCTATATTAATAATACATTTGGAAATGTAAGTATATAGTATTTTATATATGTTAATAACCGCTATTAAATATTTAATATATATAATATTAATATAACATGTTCTTAATATATAAATATATTAAGATGAAACATTATAAATAAATAAAATCATGAATATTATTATAAATATTTTAATTAAATAAATATTAGTATATAAATAATAATAAAATAATATAAAAGTTATAATAATATAATTATTTAACAAAATTTTAAAAACAAACTCAATGAGGGAAAGAAAAATTTGGGGAAAAATCGAGGGTTTTGTAGCAAGTCGTTTTTCATGGAGGAGTGAGGTAGTTTCTATCCCACACATATAATAATCGAAATACCCATCCATTTGATGATTTTTTAGTTATGTTCTATATTGTTAATTATTATTTTTTATATATGTGCAACTAAGAATAATTTTGTAAGCCCGTGAAGAATTTCAAAACAAGGGTTTAAGAGGTAAATCAAGAAAACTTTAAGTACTAGAAAGCATTCAATCAAAGGGAGGTAAGGATTGTAAATATTGGTGCAATTCATTTGAGGTAATTCTTGAACATTGTTTCTGTGGCTAGGCCAAAAGATACGTAGGGTTTCCCATAAGTCAAATGTCACAAAAACGCAAAGAATGCAAATATCTGAGTACACAAGGGTTGTAAATATATTATATTTTTCCTTTACATAATGGATAATATTGATGGGATTCACTTCCCACTAAACCAACCATGAAAATGGGATTGAATAACAAGCAAAATGTGACCCAATTTCTAAAATGTTTCTCCACCATTTTTTCAATTTTAGAACAAAACTCCTTCCTAATTTCAGGCCAAGTGGAAAAACCAATATTAGTTTGTTCATGTCTAACCATGTCCAAACCTACTCAATGAATCCCATGAGCCTAAGAGTTGTGTGATCTTATTGTGAATTAGTTGATATAATTTCTCCTTTATGAACTCATCCCAGCCACTAATAAATATTCCAAGCGGAATGATTTAGTTAGATATTTATTTATCAATACTGAATTCCTTTGAGAGGAGTGCAAAAATGTACTGAGTTTCTTGTCACAGAGTTTCCTAGTTATTTAGTAGAGTGCCTCAAACGGGATTATTTTGGAAATGGAAATAATTTGATCTCAACAATTACAATGCTTAAGGAGCTTGAGGATGCAAATAGCGATTATTTTTTGCAAGATATAATTTAATGGGATTTAGGTACAATTTTTTAAGCACTTATTTAGGATTTCGTATACTTTTTTATTGTTGAATCAAGGTTTGTGTAGATTGCTTCAAGTGTATAACTTGTATTTCTCGCACTGGACTAATTCAATACATATATTTAATGATATGGTCTTTCATTTTATTTTAAATATAAATTTTATCCTAGATCAATATCAGTGTGGGATGCAGCTTCAATATTATGACAATCCACTGTGGGAAAGTAAGATTGAGTCGGGATCTGGTACAAATATGGATCCTAGTGATGGGATGGGTAGAGGTGTTCAAGTTTAACCCAATATGTTTATACCAGACAAGATATTTTGCAATATAAATTGGCCACATGAGTATGCTACCCTTCATCGTCATCATCCTAGTTTCCATAACTCCTATTTCTTTCAGTCTTGTTCAATATGATCATTCTCCATATTCCATAGACGTTTCTCTATGTGATTATGCCTGGTATGTTTTTATTTTGATTGCATTCTACAAATCCTCTCTTCTGCTCAGTCCTGGCAATTAAATTTTCCTCTATGCCTATGTACATTGTATTTGGTGTATTAATTTCTCACTAGTCTTCCATTTCCATTATCTTAATCTCAATCATTCTTTCTGCACCAGTGCAGGGATAATTTTAGGGGCGAATTTTAGCCCAGTGGGCTATTTTTCCATGTTTTTCTCCGAAAAAAGATTTGCCATTTTGCATTTTTTGAAGCCCTGTTTCGCCCAATTTTGATGGGGTAAAGCTTTTTCACCCTAAAAATCACCAAATTATTATATAAATGATATAAAATCCTTGGAAATCAAAATATTTTTTGAAAAATATCGCCGATCATTTTATAGTTGGCGTTTTAAGAATTGGTAATATTCGCCAACATTTATACACTTTTAAATAAGTATGGTTCCTTAAAATCATCCATGCACCTGTGTAGTCAGCCTTGAGGGCATTTTTGAGTGGTATCTCCACTTGTTGTGTATTGTTTGTTGTGCATTTTGTGGAGCTATTGAAGACCATATTGTCTCTGTGGTAGTGTTCCTCCAAACCCTAGTACACAAGATTTCACTTCACTACCTAGAACATTCTGCATTTTTCTCCTATATTTTCTGAGAGTTCAACTACACTTGCGTTGGACCCATCATTGTAATTGCATTAGAATTGAATCTTTATTTGAAGATTGTTGCATCTGGAGATGCAATTTTGAATGGTGAAATATATTTTAATGGGTAAAGAATTGGTAAAAGTATGTTGGTAGCTCATAGGAACATTTGAAGCATTGAAGCTCTCTGCTCATGAATACCACTCTCCATATGTATGGTGTGTTTCTTGAACCATTGTGTTACCCTATGTGTATGGATATGTGTTTTCAGATTTGAAGATGTATAATGAAAGATCATTGGTAAAACATTTTGAGCATGTTTTTGAAAGAGACAAACCATGCTCTATCTCTAGATATACGTAAACCCTAGCTATCTCTTATCATCATGAAGGCTACTGTGATTGTATTGTGTGAAATGTTACAACCTCTCTGTTATCTCTCTGGCGCGTCTTTTTTTGAACTTGAGACCACCCATATAAAATATTTTACTTCCCTTAATATGTAGAGGAATGTGGTGGATACAAAATTAGTGTATCATTTTGCATACCAACAACGAAAGTGTTGGTGTTGTGTTTTGGAGAGATTGGAGCCACTATGTGGCTCTTTTGAAGGGATCCTCCATCACAACTACAGCTGAATATACCTGCACATCTGATGTTTAATTGTCCATTTTTGGACCAGAACTTGAATATTGGAGACTATTGTGTTCCATTCCTTGGCTACATGTGGAATGTGAACTGAATGACCATGAACCCTAGCATTTCAACCATTATTGTTGCTCTCAATTTGGAAGTCAAAATTTTTTTTTTTGTTAATGTCCATCTTGGAGATAGCTTGTAGTTTATTGGGAACTCATCCTCCTCTACATGATATTTATAATGGACCTAGCTTCTTTGACTGCACAAATTACTTTATTAATCGTCATTTACTCAGGATAACTATAAACTCATTTGCATGGTGTCTAGGTGTGATTTTTTATAGGTGAATTAACAGACCATGTTTCTATTGGTTACAATGAAGATAGTGTGTGTGTCATTGGGGGTGCCAAGGAAGATGCAAATATAACAAATGAAGTTTGGATTTATGATATAGTTTTCCAAAAGTATACACAAAAATCTTCCATTCCTAAACCTACGTATCATTTTGGTGCAGCACTGTTAAAGGTGTGTCCCTATTCCTCTTTTTTTCCATTGCATTCTCAGGGGCTAGAATCAAATTTTTTTCATATATTGACTCTATGCACTCGATGTTTGCAAATATTGTCATGCATGTGATACTATATAGTCATCTTTTCTCTCTACTTTTAAATGAAAATTAGGGATGGATGTGATAAACTAATGAGATGGATTGATATGATAAACTTATGCGATGATCCAAAAGACACTCTTCTAATAAACCAATAAACCATTATTACTGATAGGAATCCACATTCATGTTTAAAACTTAAAAATAGCTTTTACAATTGCAAGTATAGTGCTTTAAAAATTGTGGATGAAATCACAGGATATATGTAGAATAATTAGTGAAGTCTAGACAAAAGAAATTGTTTTGAATCAAAGAAATAATCTAAAATAAATCAGTAGGCAAAGGACAACATGGATTGTGTTTTTGGAAGCAAGATCACATGGTTAAAGGTGAGGATTGGCAGAAAAAGTAGACAAATCACATGCTAGTGATATTTTATCTTTGATTGAATGTGTGCTGAGTCCATATCCATCGACCTTCATTGCTGAATATCAACAACTTCATATGGGATTTGTGGCTTTGACATGATCCCACTACCATGTGGAATTTACCATATCACTTTTTTTCATGTTCACAATAGTTTTTTTTGAAGTGATGTTCTATGTGGATATGCTTGTTCTACTTAACCTAAGAGCTTTATCATTCGTATATTCTTTGATTTCACTTGGCTTTGGACCAAGAATTAGTAATACATATCTTATGTAGAAAGCTATGATATGACTAGAATGTTATCACTGGTAATTAAGCTTGGTTAACTATACCAATACAATTACTGATTAATATGGAATCATATTACATACTTATATGGGCAATACTAATGGTTAAATTCCATTTCTTTTACTATTGATTCTTGTAATAGAATTATAACCATTACTCATAACTACACCTCGATATGTGTAATTAGTATGAACTAACTCCATAGCTATAGTTAATGGAAATATAACACATATTCGTTTAGTAATCAAATAGGTCATGTAATAAGCTATACATTCATCACTTCTCTACAAGTAACGCAATTCCCATAATATTCAATCTAATGGTAATTATAAGCAATACATGTTGCAACTAAGCTCCAAGATTCATCATGTATAATCTAGCTCATGTGTTTAAGCATAAACACCATTAGTAACGATACATGTAATACATATGTGTTCATTATGGATAATATGTTTCCTAACAAGAAGGAATGAGATCATTGTTTAAGCATCATTAGTATAAATCTTGTTCATCATACAGTACTTGGAAACCGCATTACTAAGACTGTTGATAACTTAGGGATATAATCCAATCCTAGCTTAAACTTAATTTTAACACTATTGGTATCAGCTAACATCACCTATTGATTAGGGTAATACGTATGATGTAACTCTCATGTAATGTATAAGCTATAACCATTATGGAATACATATACTATTTGTAATGGATATGTAATCATAACAGCTTAGCCTATCTATGTGTTGAAATCACTATGCATGTAATCTTGTATAAACTCATATCAATGGAATCAACCCAATCCACAAACAAAGGGATTAGATCTACTTCATATCATGTACAAGCTTAGTAACATATGGGAATCAAACTACCATGATAAGTGAGCAAATGAGTAGAGTGATTGCACATGTCGTACTTATTACCAGTATTATTCGTTTCATCAATATGTATGAATCAGACATGAACAAGGATCAATGAATCAATGTAAATTTAACATATTTGTTAAATATGGATACTAGTTTCAGTACTCTTATCTTATAATAGGTTAGGAATCAATAGCATTGGTACCAAGTGTCACATGTGTGTAATAAGAGTTGTTTTATAATATGTATACATCCTTAGTTATGGAAATTACACTATCTTTACTGGTTAGGTATTCCAACTTATTGAATATAATAGACTAGTAAGAAAGGTGTAGTTACTGTTAGCTTAGTATCCTCCTTATTAAAATGTATTCACTATTCAACTTATATGAGATTAGAGCCTTATCATGAGCTTTGTAACTAATACTGAGCTCTTAGTACTAAGCATGCTTGATCCTTACTTATTATGGGAATGTGATATGTAAATTACTGTGATTAACTAATCTAGTATTTGTAACTGCTTGGTCATTGTAGCTATGTCAGATATAATATGTTTGAATACCCTTATATACCTATTTCTTTTATATGAGGTTTTTAGTCTTACTTCATCATCTATGGAATTATTAGTACTAATAGCTTACATGAAGCTTATAGGTAAACACAGATTATAGATAATAAGTGTTTATTATGGAAACATGATAACCTCTCTATTCAGACAAGATAATACGTAAGAATATGAAGTAACATGGCGGTGTTGTGTTCTTAACCATATTGAATATGTAACCTCCTTGTTATGGTTAGACTTATAGTAGTAATCATCAGTATACAATATAAAGTTTACATAAGGTATGAATACAACTTATTATGACATAGCTATTTGCCTAAGTAAGGTTAAAACAAACCTCTTACATACAAGGTAATTGGAGAGCGTTTACACTTAGTGCTAGTATTTCTCTAATATTTTACGCTCATCATATAGCTTTAACCACAGTTTCCATGTTCATACTGTGAATCAGATCCATTACGAGCTTTAAGGATCATACATATTAGGGTTCCATGGGTGTTTATAACTATAATGCTAATTAGATAATCATCACTATACCTTTGTATTCACCAATACTAGTTACTTGTTGCTTACTTATGTTAGCTCTTATCTCATACTAGTTACCAAATCAATAATGTATTAGCTTTAAATACCATGGCTACTATGAATGTAAAAAAGAAGCTAAGCATTGTACCAATACGAGCTCCACTATTTATCACATACTAAGAGGTATACATAATTTTCTTTGTATAATATATAGTGTTAATATATGATAGGGAATAAGGAGACACATTATATGTGCATATTTCACCATGTTACTCATATTGAACAAATCTAAGTAATAATGGGATTCATTCTCTAACTTGACCTATTAGTAAGCTTAGATCCAATACTAGTAATCAATAATTAAATTGTCTACATATAACTTAGTATCACCCTTTTATCTGTATTTAACCAATAGTACTCATATGCTTTAATGGGAATCATAGTAGTTAAGCAGAGTAAGATTGAACCCATAGAGTAATCCCATTAGTGATATTTATCGATCTAATCTTCCCAATTGGGATAGGATACTTGGAATTACGATCAATACACTTTATATAACTATTCCCTTAGTACTAGCTCCAGATTATGGAAACATAGAGGCACGGGTCTTAGCCATGTTCATATCTGTAATCTATGAGTACTCATATTATGTACGCTATTCATTACGTAAATACAGTAAGTGTGATATTAAGAATTGTATTGAAAGAAAGAGGTTAGTGTTAACTATTGATATATCATTACCTCATCATGTTAGTGCTTAAAAGGAAACCTCGTGTTAATAATCTTACACAAAGTTGAATAGGGAGACTGTAGGGTAAACATGAGGCTTAGAGATTACATGAATTAGATGATACTTAAGGTGTGATATCTATGACCCTTGCAATTACATATATCACCGCTTATGTGCACTTTATGTATATTACATCACACTTATCCAACTACCATACTTATTAGTTCTATATAAAACAGAAATCACAGTAATAGTGTAAGCATCATACATAAATTAATGAGTAACATCATTAGCTTTTTAGAGCATGGGTAACAATACAGTATGACTACCATATCCTTTTATAGATAGTGTATACATATTACTGATATTAATTATGTTATATCCCTTTAAGTGCCATTGGTTTCTGTTAAGAAGATTACAGAGTCTGGAGAGTATAACTTAATATGAGATATAAGGGAATCTAATAGTAACTCAATATGTTATGGATAAACATACAATTATGTATTATGAGAAATGTAAACAGAATAGACTGCAATGATTCACTAAGAATTATGTGTTTGTTAACAAATAGGTAACCACTATACCATATCGTAATAAAACCTATGGAATTTACCCTAATCATTACCAGTATAAGCAATGGGCTAAGCTTGGAATTACTATGTTATGATGAGGAAACTTGTATAACCTTATTACACCTATCCGGTTTCACAATGCTTGTTTCATGTACTTGCGGTGCTTATACCCATATAAAATCAGTGTAATGATAAAATCCATGTTTACAGAGGTTGAAGTTGTATTAAGAAATGGGATTTGATCTATGGTTTATTATGGCTAATATGTTGCTTACACCTTACTTACTATAGCTAAATTTTCCTCTATTTCATACATAGAGTAAAGGTTTAAATGATATTACTAGTATAAATATAGAGCACTTGTCATACCCTATTGACTAGTTATCACTGTTGTTATGCTTACATATTACAGAAAGAGCCAATAAATATTGATACTTGTCATATCAAAGCGAATACTAAAAAGTTGTGCACTTTTAATAAATTAGAGTATGATCATGCTTATTTGCACACCATTCTATACGATACACTATTTTCACTATTACTCTTTACTTCTTGTATAGGCGTATACGTGTTTCCATAATAATCATATATGTATTGATATTCTATTGCATAGCTCAATTTATGTGTAATACATCACTAATTATAGTATATTCAGTACCTAAGCATCGTACTAAGAATTACAGTAACTCTAACCCTTCTACTTAAGCCCATTGATTACTCTTTGCATTTGTTGATATTCACTAAGTAGTAGCTAGTTTACCATAATGATTCAACTTTGTTTACTCATAGTTAATGCAAAACTAGGTTATCAGTAACATGGAAGCTCAACTTACTTAGCACTATTTATTGGTTTTGCTTATTCCCTAATCAATTAATATCCTTATTCCTATCATAATGAGACTGGTAGACTCGTAGTAATTAGATATGGTTCTTCCTTATAATGTTATTGTTGACTTTAAAATCTAGACATATTTTGGTTTTATATATTCGTGTTTCATTCTCTCTAAGTGGTTTTCTTTCCTTATCATTAGGAGAATGAGATCCTCAACTTTTCATCTCATATCAATCATGTTATATGTTTTTAAAGATTTTTAGCATCATAGATATCAATAGTCTGTTGTTATTTATTTCATTATTGATCCCTACAAATGATGTTTGAAGTACACGAATAAGCCTGGTACTTCTATAAGTATTATAGAGACTTCAAGAGTACTATCTCAATGGAAGAGAACGTGCCTTACATGTAGGATATTGGTGGTTTGATTCCTCCATACCCTATCTACAAAAATCATTGAATATTTGCATATAGAATGACTAAATTAGTGACAAAAAATGAGAGATAAGTGACCAACAAATGGGAGATAAGCGACCAACAAATGGGAGATAAGCGACAAAAAAATGACCAAAAATTGCATATAAATGACCAAATGAAAACTTTAGTGGCTAATTTTCGGTCTCTTATCACCAAATATATGACCAAATTAATGACCAAGCATGACCATATTAATGACCAGATTAATGACCAAATATGTGACCAAATTAATGACCAACCGACAAGCTATAAATGACCAAACTATATATGACCATATTTTTGGTCGCGTGATAAGAGACCAAAAATTAGCCACCGATGATTGCCAAATCAAAAGTGGTCATTTATAGGTGGATTTTGGTCATTTTTTTGGTCACTTATCTCTCATTTAGTACTAGTGAACTAAAGGTAAACTATGCTTAGGACAAGATCTTACCCATAATGATTTCCAGAGGTTGGTAGCATTCCCCCTAACATAAGAAGCTAGAGGGATCACTCCAGCATGACGTCTAGAGGATGGAGACCTGGCCCCTATCCTTAAGGAGAAGAAACCACTAAAACATGCAAAACATTTAGGGAGTTCTGATTACTAGCAGTCATGTGATGATTAGGTTTAACAAAGGAAAGTTGATCAAGGGTCACAATCTTCCCTTCATGGGGAAAATACATCACTCGAAAGAGTGATGACACAACAAATTTCATTTCATAAGAATAATCACATCCAAGGAGTATATTAAAATCCAACAGACCTTGAACTACAAAAACATCGAGGCAGACAATTCTTCCTCCCAAGCTAACAAGTAATGCTAGAAGGTTCCCCAAAGGTCCATTAGGTATTCTATTGAATGCCACTATTTAATCTAGGATGGACACAAGCAGAGGAAAACCTACCACTTTCCAAGAAGATGAATATAATATACTGACAAATGCTCCCTCATCAACAATAATGCGATATATGTCTCTAACAGCAATCCGCACCATAATTTGAAAATGGATACTCGAAGGAAGATGAGGTTATGTTAGAGTATTCCAATAGAAGGAAACAACTAGGTTGCTTGGAGGTGGTCGCAATGAAATAGACATGACTTCCTCTTTTCTAGAACAATCTGAGTTGACCATGAAAATTTTAGTGGTTTCTGGTTCACTCTCAACAGAGTAGGATGAGATAGATATTGTGTCGATGTGACTACTTCAGTCTCAGTGCTTTCTAATGGAAGATTTGGATTAGGTAGATATGAAGTTGACTTGATCACTTCATTTTCACTCTTGGATGGGATATTAGGCTAGGTTTCTTACTTTTCACTCTTTGAAGAAAGAGTGGGATCGACTGAATATGGAATCAAATCAACCACTTTGTCAACCAGTGAGAGGCAAAGGGGTAACTTATGATAACTAGTTGGAAGATGTGAGTGATGCACATAAATAATTTCCTTTAATCATGAATCTTCACCCATGCAAGGACAATGGTAAGTGAGATGCATGTCCTTACACAACAGGAAAGGATTCTTAACTCTACCTTTTTAATTCTTAAGTAGAGAGTCACCAGTTGATGGGGTATCACCAATATGATGACAAGAGGTCGATAATACAAGGTTCTTATATATTTTTGACAACATTTCTAAGACCTTGGAAAGACCAAGGAAATTCTTAAGAAGGTTATCACCCTTACGAATCCTACAAGGGAACTTGGGTTTTTGAGGTATTGTTCCGTGTAAATCAACATTTCCAGTCTAGGAAGAAGTGGTTGGTTGATATTTGATTATTTTTTTTGTCTTTATTCTTCTTAATATTCTTTTTATTCTTCTTCTTATACACCTTATTACTAGAATAACAACTTTCAATAGGGAAAGAGGGAGAAAAGGAATAAGACACATCTGGTTAAGAAGGTGGAGGATCAACATGGATTTAGCGTTCTTGTGACAGGGAATTACCATTTAGGACATTGGATGCATCTTGGATTACCGAATTGAATAACCATATTGTTAAACCTATGGTCATTCCGAGAATATTCAAAGTGGTGATGAAGGGAGGGCCAATATTTCCAAATGAAAGAAAAACAAAAGGTTCCCCTTGAGAAAGGGTACTTAGTTTGGTAATCCCAGTTTGCATAGCCATATCTATAGTAACAAAGCTACCTCTCTCTCTAAATAACTCTTAACTATAAAGACAACAAGCACTACTCAATCTAATGTAGCAAGCAAACTTATGTGATAGGTGGGATTGAAAAAGTTGGATCCTCATGGGAGTGTCAAGTCGTCGCATCTCATGATATACCGTAGGGTCTAGCAATAATACAAAACAAGGAGGATTGGGACCGTACCCTTAGCTGTATACTTGAATAGGTGAACAATACGTGCGTAGTAGCTCCCCGATTGTTGTTATTGGTGTATTTCTTCAAAAATATGGTTGATAGTATACTCGATTGGTTTCATTCTCCTAGAGGGGTCTCCCCATATACAAGAGGTATGTGCGATCTCAAATCCATAGTAGTGTTTTTTGATGCACAATCGTTCGAAGGGGGCCTTCCGATATATTGACAAGTACGTGGAAGAATTGCATAGTCCCTAGGATGTAGTGTGGGAAAAAAAATGATAGCTCCTACGTTTTAAGACGCCATAAAACATCTCTAACCTATCACTCAAGTTATTAATTATTTTACCCTAGCTACAACTTAATTTTTTCTTAAATGGTTAAATGTATAAGGTTAGGTGAATAATTGACTCATAACCATGCAAAATATAAATGAAATGCAAGTCTTTTTCTTTAATGATATCTATCTACAGAAGAGATAGAGAGAATATTTTCCCAAATTGAAAAAAATTAATAAAATACACTCATGCTTGGAACTATATCAACCCAAATTCCTCAAAACAAACTCAACACATGCACGCGAAAATGAAATGTAAATTTTCCAATTTCGATGAATCCTATATACAAAAAAGAGGAAGAGGATTCAAGCAAAGAAACAAGCATAAATTTGAATGCAAAAAACATAAACTCTTCTTTGAATATAAAATACATATGAGTCAAAATAGATTGCAAAATATATGATTCATGCGCACCGCCCCCCCCCCGCGACCATGAGTGGGGATTTTGTTTTTAAATGCAATTCATTTCACTTAAAATGTAAGATAAAAACACTCCCAACTATAGTGTAGAGTCAGAGTGACAGACAACCACAAAAAATATCAAGAAAAATAAGTAAAGGAAGTAAATGATAGGTCTAGATAAAATCAAAGATTGAGACAAGTAGGAATAGATATTACAGAGACAGCTAAGCAAACCTTAAGCGGAGATTTCGTCATATTACAAAACTTTATAGATTGACGCGATTTTTTGTGGAACACAGTGCGTCTATAGGGGTCGATGCGTCTATATCAAGCACCCAGGTACGTCGTCCACGCTTGGTGAGTGAATGCAAAATGAGTCAGAAATAGAAGACACTCTGGAGACAAATATATACTGATTCAATGTTTTCAAAATGAGTTTTTTGAATAAAAAAACAAAAAAGGCCTTGAGCTTTAAATATATAAAAAAAGGCTTTGGATTCCAGAAAAAATTTGGACAATCCAGAGACTCGGACAAGCCAAAGAATGCTAATAATTAAACAAAGAAAAGAAATATCTAAGGATCTCAATCCAAGGTAAGGGAGATCTAAGACGGTCCCTAGTATGGTCACCAATGTTGTTAGGTATATTAGTCCAAATCACAGATGCAAGTGGACCTCCCTAGTTCGTATGGTACGGATCTAGAACAAAACAAGACAAAGACATACAATTTCACCTAGATCAATCAAATGATGACAAAATATGGAGTAAGGGAAACTGACCTTCGATTCGATGTTTGTCCTTGCTATCTCCATGCAAATGCAATCCAACTTTGTGAACACTAGTACCTGCAACCAATTAGATACAAACATGATAAAAGTAGCTTGAACTAGTGGTAATAATATTTATCTAATTAAATGGCCAAGGATATATGATATAACATGATTAACACAACCAAGTTATGGGAAATAACATATCATTTGTATTCAAAGACACTAACGTAAATAGTACGGTTGTTTAGGCCTTGGAGTTGTGTCCTCTTTCTAATGGGATCCTTCCATGAACAAGTCATACGAGAAAAGAGATGTAGCACACCACACAAACTAAAGCTCTAGATCAATTCATCCAGCATATACCTGCTATTGACTTCCTTCTCCAACGCATGGACCAAGGCATCAATTTATAGGACAATTTAGACAGGGGTAGGTTGATTAATGTGGGAAATGGATGAGATGTGATCGCAAGAACTAGATATCTCGAGCCATATCAAAAAATATAGGGATAATACTCTATCCATCAAGATTATGCTCTAGAACCTTCTCGAAAACCTATTTTTTTTCCCATACAGGGGTGGATGCTCTCTGCAATGGAGAAAGGTGCATTTGTATGGGTAGATGGGGGTTTTTGTGAAGACAAAGTGCACCATCAATGTAAGTTGCAATGATACAAAGCATGTCTATAGGGTTTCAACATAGGTTTCAAGACAACAAGGTGCGTCTATGTTACAAAACAAGCCAACTTACAAGGCAAGGAAGTCAAGGATCATCCACCATGAAACGTGTCTTTGGGGATTGACGAAACATGAGGATACAAGGTTTATGATGTTGACAAAATTTATGTTTAGGAGCATGTCCTATGTAGTGAAGTAAAGGACTTGAATGAATTACATTGGTAAAATAAACTGCCCCACACGATGCCTCAAAGAAAACAAAATGGGATAATAAACATGAAGAAATACATGTATTAATAAAAATGTCCATCTGGTTTCACGTTCAAGGAATGGATAAACCAAATAAATCTTAGACAAATTTGGAAAATATATTTCATAAACACAATGAGATACAAGCCCACCATCTTGATAATCAATTGATTTATTCAAGTCCTAGTGAAATGTCTTTCTTTCAAGACTATCTATATAAATTTAAAACACTAACTATTAGTTGAATAAGGATATCCAATGTATTTATACTATTTTTTATAAGCTTGGTGATCCATATTTTGTTTTTTTTAATCTAATTTTCCCCCCGCCNTAAAACACTAACTATTAGTTGAATAAGGATATCCAATGTATTTATACTATTTTTTATAAGCTTGGTGATCCATATTTTGTTTTTTTTAATCTAATTTTCACCCCGCCAAAGAATCTATGGGGGGGGATTATAAAGCATCCACTCTTGAATAATTATGTGATTGTTACATTAGAAATAAATATAATATTTTGCATCTTTAAGTGATCAAACATACAAATACATCTATAAAATACCTAGCAGCACAATGGAAGGATAAATCCAATCATTTGAAAAAATAAATATCCTTGCAAAAATAAACAAAACCAGGGTCCTAAACCTTCTCAACAATATCCTACTCTTAATTGTGATAAATGCACTAAATAGAAAAGTAAACATAATTAGAGACATCATAGTTTTTGTGGACAAGATGGTCATGTGGGTTCTATGTTTTTCAAGAAAATGGAAGCCTTAGAAGCAAGAATTAATAATCACAACACAAACATTGATTCTTCTTCTAACTTTTCATCTCAAACATTCACTTTCTACTTTTTAGTTTTTCCTTCAATGCATCCTTTAATTCTTCTTCTAATTAATGGATTATTGATTCTAGAGAATCTAATAATATGGACAAGGATAAATCCATTTCTTGTTCTCTCACTGACTGTAACACCAACACATATTTATTAGTGGTGATAGATCTATTAGTGTTGTAGGGTCTAGAACAATTCAACTATATGATAATTATGTGTTCCAAGTAGTTCCTACAATTTTTTTATCATTCTATCACATCGCTCATTTAGGTGAAGGTAAGACTGTAGAGTTTTTACCTCATAAAGTTGTAATCAAGGACTTAAAATATCCTAATCATGTCTTAGCAATTGGAATTCTTGATGATATTATCAAGTAGTACATATTTGACAACTATGGGCCATCATCTTTTCCATGAATTTTTATTGTTAATAGAAATGACTTGAACAAACTTTGGCATGAGTGATTTGACCATCTAAAATGTCACTTGTTGCAACAACTATGTAATCAGAATATGGTGACTATTATTCCTCTCATTTCTTGTAAAGATGGTGTTTTTCCCAAGTAGATTCTTAACAAACACCATTAGCATATTTTGACAAACATGCCTCTTAGCACATCTTGATTCCCAACTTTTTCTACTAATCATCCTATTATGGTTTCTTTAGATGATGAAAGTGACAATGAATATCCACCTCCACCTACTCATCTTTATCAAGTTGTCTCCATTGAACATGATCTTCCACCAACACCACTACTTCCTAGATGGATATATACAACACGAGAAGAAATTAGTGATCTTGTTAATGATATTATAGATCATAATTGTATACATTCATATTTCCAATGATCCTCCTCTCTTTTGTCTTGGGTTTCAAATATTTATAATCTAGAGACATCTCCAGAAGCTTATGTCCATCTAGATTAGGACATGACAAATAATGAAGAATATTGTTCATTAATGGAAATCTATACTCAGGATATTGTACCTCTTTCAAAATAAAGTAAACATTCCATATGGAAATGGGTATATATAACTAAATATGCATTATATGCAAGTCATGAAAAACATCAATTAGTTGTCAAAGGATTTTCTCAAGTTGAAGGGATTAACTATAATGAAACATTTTCCCTCGTAGCCAAAATGATTTCCATCTACTTTTTTATATCCCTTGTCACTTCACATAAATTGAAGGTCAATCAAATGAATGTCGAATCCACTTTCTTTCATGGGGATTTGCGAGAATAAATTTACATGAAGAATATCATGACTATGTTCAAATGACTCTAACCTTGTCTATTGTCTCAAAAAATAATTATATGGCCTTAAACAAACTCCTTGGGCTTGGTATGATAAAGCGGATAGTTTTCTTCTTGACACAATTTTTTTTAGATATCATTATGACCCAAACGTCTATACCAAGAAAGCAGGAAACCATCTCATGTTAACTATTATTTATGTTGATGACCTTATTCTCACTAGTAGTGGCCCAAAAATTTTAACCCATGTTAAAATATAACCTTAAGAAGAAATTTGAAATCATAGACTTATGACATTTTCACTATTTTATTGGCCTCCAAGTATTGCAAACCAAAGAATAAATTTTCCTTTCTTAATTTAAATATGTTTGCAAGCTTCTTTTCCACTTTCACATGGAATATTCTAAACCAACCCCATATTGATTCCAGCTTGGAGTCAAACTTGCTTCCACCTATAATACACCTGAAATAGATGTCACTTTGTATCATTAAATAGTTGATAGCCTCTTGTATTTTATTCACACCATATGGAGATATTTTATTCACACCATCTAGATATCTCCTTTAATTTTTGTCATGTTTCCAAGCATATACAAACACCCCATGAAAATTCATTGGAAAGCAACAAAAAGATACTTGAATATATCCAGTGTACATTTTAGATTGGGATTCATTAAACAGTTCATGGGGATATCCTTTATTGGTTGGTTTTATTGATTCTGATTGGGATGGAAACCATGATGATGATCAAAAGTCTAATGTAGGTTATGTTTTCAGTCTTGCTTCTAAACCTATCATTTGGTACTATAAGATACAACAAGCTCTTTCTCTTTTTTCAACATATGTAGAGTATCAAGTCATGGTTAATGAAATCAAAGTATTCTTGTGTCTTTGATAGATCCCTTTATGTTTTGGATTCCAACATCAACATCTGAATACCCTATAACATGAGAATCAAAGTTCCATCAAACTCACCAAATATCCATTTCAACATTAACAAAGAAAACACAGTAAGATACACATGCACTTCATTACAAATCTATAATGTCCCCATTCAAATAATTGCATAGTAGGAAAATTCCATCAATCCTACTAGTTCCCTAGGTTGGGTGGAAACATTGGGAAGTTAATAAGGGAGCTAATAAATGGTGTTTAGACATTAATAGGAATAAATATTTATTTAAGGGAGTTAATTATATGAATACAAGTGAAAAATTAAATGGCTATGGAGAATGGAGACACATGGAGACTATGGGGCCCACTCAAGCTAGAATTCCTATGTTAAATGGCATCCTCCTCTTGAAATATTGAATATATGGGAAGCCTAATGTTTTTGGATAGATTATAAGGTTAATATAATTTTCCATACACTTCATAGGTCGAATTTGGGATGAATTGTAACTTACATGGGGAGAGGAAAAACCAAATGGAAGTTTCATGGACACTTGGCTATATTCCCCTTACATTTATGACATATATGACACCAATGATGGAGATTCTATCACAGCTATGAAAAAATTCAGATATGAAGTCTGAAATCTGAAATATATGACATGTTAGGCCTGAATAAAGCATCTTAGAGGGCGCTCATGGGAGTTGGAGAAGGCCAAGAGGCTCCTACTCGAATTTGGGAGAAGAGGGAAGGTGAAGAGAGAGGCCACATGGCATAGCATGAGCAGCCACACCAATTTGACTTGGATTTGGTTTATGGATGGTTTTGGAACCTTAGAATACCAATAATGTTTATAAAATTCATGGATCATCCATGAGAAGGCCCTTTTATCTTTTTTGAAAATTGTTATTGTGAAGAGAGAGAGCTAGTGGATGACTAGTTCATGCCTTAGCCAATTTCAAGGGTGAAAGATTCCCATCCTAGTTGGTGTTTGGAGAGGCCACTCAGGTATTTCAAGGAGATTAAATGGAGTCATAATTTACAGGTGCAAGCTACAGAATCTTGTGGAAATATCAAGTTCAGCTTGTTCTTCCTTTCATCTCAAGTTTTCTCACCATATTTCAGCTCTATGGAGTGAGACGCACTTGGTGAGATATTCATCTCTTTGAGGGAGCTTCTCTTGGTCCAGTATTTTGTATTCTTATGTAAATTATATTTTCTTTAAGTTCAGAAATCTATCAGTTCTAAATTCCAAGAATTCTCATGTATTATTTCTCAATAATGAAGAAACGGTGCCATTTCCCTACTAACCTTGTTGTAAACTCTTGTAATCTTGATGGATTCAAATGGATGTATAAAATATTGACGATTTATGAATGAATGGACTATCATTAAAGTATATTATGGGTTTAATTTTCAGTAACTGAGAATTTTTTGCTATTGGGTCGAATTTCATATCAATTGGAGCAAACTACACCTCATTTCCCCAAGGGTCCAAAACTAGTTTTTTATATTTGATTGAAAGAAGTGATAATGGCCATGGGAGGTCAATTGATTATGAATATGAGTCTCTGATAATGTATTATACACATAACCTACTTCAATTAATAATTTGAGTGGTTTTATGCACATTTGGGAAGCCATTTCTACCACTTACCCTGGGGGGGATTTGAGCCCAAAATTGCCAGTAAAATCATCTATCTTGTTCATAATTTAGTACAGAATTGAAGAAGTGATTGGAGGGAAATAATAGATCCATGAAAATAATAATTAAGTTATTATATCATTCATACGCCTCCTCTGAAGATGTGGGAGCAATTGGGCTGATTTGGAGACCAAGACACTAAAACTAGTCAAAAGCCAAAATTGTGAAAAAATGGAAAATTGAGCACTTTGGTAAAAATTTAAAAAAGGGACATTACAAGTGGTATCAGAGCATGGTATTGGAACATGATGGTGTTAACAAGGATTCAAATCAATAAAAAACCACCCTTAGAATATGAATTGGAAGGTGCTCGACTTGTAGAAGCAGAACTAGAAGAAAAAAAAGGTACCTTTGGCTAAAGCTATGGCTCACAAGGGAGAAGACTACACTAAGGAGAAAATGGAGTATATAAGACTTATAAAACCCCTGTTTGAATAAATATCCAAGGAAATGACCCAACATATTGTATACATGACCTAGCAGATAGAAAAAGGATTCGAATTGACAAGCAATCAAATGGGAAGCAAAGGGATAATAGGAGATAGTGGTAGTTCAAAATCAGCTGAAAAGAAGACAACGAGTGAGCACATTTTCTCACGAATAGGAAATCATAGTAGAAACCAAGAATTTCATAGCACACTAAGGCCTACTGCACCTAAATTTCTTATTCCCAAAGAAGAGACTAACATTCAATTTGAAATTGACACAATAACAAAAGAATGGGCTAAATTGGATGAAGAGTGTAGGAGAAGTATAACATTTGAGAAGTACTTCACCATGGAAAAAAAACTCAAAAATAAGGAGGAAAATATGTCTCTACACCAAAACAAAGAATTTAATTGTGCCATAGTTAAAGTGCCACTTCCTACTTTTGATGGTTCATCTCAAATTTCTGCTAACACTTGGGTGCAAAACTTGGATGTGTATTTTCAGCTGAATCCAATGGTAGAAGAAGATGCTTTAAAAATGGCTATTTTGCACTTGGATGGTGATTCCAATTAATGGTGGTTCCATGGCCTGAAAACTTTGGGTCATGATCAGGTTAAAACATATGGGGAATTTTTTGATAGGGCATCATAAAGGTTTGAACAAAAATATCCAGAATTGTCTTTCAAAGAACTAGCACAATTGAAGCAAGTAGGGACTCCTATTGAGTATATGTTGGAATTCCAAATGTTATTAGCTAAGGTGGCTAATTATCTATGGGAAGGTTAGTATTTCTATTCACTAAAGGTTTAGAAGAGGCCTTAAAAGGTTTGTTCAAATCCCACAAGCCTACTAACTTAAATGATGCAATGATCTTGACTAGAGATCTTCAAAATGTGCTTCCTAGAAAGAGATTTCCTCCCAAGACTAACTTCAAATTTCAAGAAATCCTTGGGAAAAGGATGAACTTGATAAGAATTTTTGGAAAAGAGATACATCTGAAAATAATAATAAAGAAGGACAAAACAAGGATGAACTTCAAAGGAAAAAATTGTTCTTCACATGCTTCCAACCATGGACACTGGGGAATAAATGTGCTAAAGAAAAAGCTCAATACATAGAAGTATTTTCTAAAAATCATGAGTATGAAGTGGGTATGGATGAAGAAGGGCACATTTCATATCAAGAGGAGGCATATGAGACATCAGCTGAAGACGAAAAACAAGAATAAAATCAGCCTTCACCAGACAAAGCAAGAATGGTAGTACTTTCAGTAGTACCTCACTATCACACTATTCGATGCGAGGGTGTGGTATTGGGACAAAGAGCTTCAGTTTTGGTAGATGGAGGAGCTACACATAATTTCATTGATGCAGAGATGGTGGAGAAAATAAAGATACCAAGTGAACCATTCGATGGCTTCATAGTTGTCATTCCAAGTCACAACACAATGCAATGCAACACATGGGTTCCAAAGTTGCAAGTCACCATGGGTAACTATACTTTTGTTGATAGTTTTTATGTGGTTGATGTTACTGATACTAATGTAGTATTTGGAGTAAAATGGTTGTATTCTATAGGAGATCATTTTGTAAATTATCAAATTCCTGAAATGAAATTTCAAGATTCAACAAGTGTACTAAGGGTTCTGAGAGGGAAGCACACTTACCCAAAACAGGTAGTAAATTGCAATAGTATGAGATATATATTGAGGAATGGTGATATAGAATGGGTTGCTGAATGTTATATCACCTCTCCCAAGCCAAAAATCAGAGTTGTTAAACACCCTAAGGAGATAGAGACATTTTTGCACAAATATGAAAACGTTTTTGAAGAGATCTTCCACATGGTAGACCACCTAACAGGATGGTTGAGCATAACATTGTTTTAGAGGAGGGTACTTCACCCATTCAGATACAAACTTATAGACATACCAATAATTTCAGAGATGAGATCGAGAATTCCATTCAAGAACTCTTATATTTGGGACTCATTATACTAAGCTCTAGCCCTTATGCTTCTTCAGTAGTGTTGGTAAAGAAAAAAGATGGAACTTTGAGGATGTGTACATACTTTAGAGCTTTGAACAAGAAGACCATAAAGAATAGATATCCTATTCCTAGGATTGATGAGCTCATGGATGATCTATTTGGAGCTAATTACTTTTCCAAAATTGACCTTAGATTTCATTATCACCAAATTCGGATGAAGGAGGAAGATGTGCAAAAGACTGCTTTTCGATGTCATTATGGTCACTTTAAGTTTCTTGTTATGCCATTTGGGTTGACTAATTCTCCAACTACATTTAAAGAATGTATGAATATAATCTTTTGCGAGAAGCTTAGAAGGTTTTTTTTAGTCTTCTTTAATGATATTCTCATTTATAGTAAAACTTGGGAAGAGCACTTACAACACCTAGAGATTGTGTTGAAAACTTTGCAAGAACAGTCTTTGTATGCTAAGATGTCTAAATGTGAATTTGGGATGAAAGAACTATTATATCCTGGGAAAATTATTGGGAAATATGGAGTGAAAGTGCACATGGAAAATACCAGGGCTATCTTAGAATGTCCATCACCAAAAAACATCACAGAATTAAGAGGCTTCATTGGAATATGTACATACTACAGGAACTTTGTGAAAGGGTTCTCCAAGTTGACTTCTCCACTCACTGATTTGACTAAGAAGGATTGCATATATGTGGTAGTGGATAGATTGAATAAGTTTTCTCATTTCTTTGCTGTTACATCCTCTTTTAGTGCTGCACAAGTGGCTGACCTTTTTTTCAAAGAAATCTTCAGATTGCATGGGCTCCCCAAGAGCATTGTGAGTGATAGAGATGGTAGATTCATGAGTGATTTTTGGAAAGAACTTTTCAAATTGGTGGGCACTCAGTTGAATCCAAGTACAATATACCATCCCCAAACTGATGGAAAAACAGAGAGGGTGAATAAATTGTTGGAAGGGTACCTTCGAAACTATGTGGGAGAACAACAAAAAGCTTGGACAAAATGGCTACACTTGGGTGAGTTTTTCTACAACACCACCTTTCACATGTCAATAGGGATGTCTCCTTTCAAAGAATTATATGGTTATGATGCACTTATATTTTTTGATATGATATTTGTTTATAGTATAGCTCCAAAATATAAATATTGGGTGGAAGAAAGCCAAGAAATTTTAAAGCTTTTAAAAGACAATTTGCAGGTTGCCAAAAATCAGCAAAAACAATATGCAGATAAAAATAGGGAGGAAAGGACATTTTAGGTTGATTATTTAGTGTATTTGAGATTGCAGCCATACAAACAAACACATTTCAAAAGGAATGGATCAGAAAATATAAATCCAAGATACTATGGGCCCTACAAGGTAATCCAGAAAATTGGAGAAGTAGCATATGAGTTGGAACTTCCAGAAGGGAGTAAAATTCATAATGTATTTCATGTTTCTTGTCTCAAGAAAGTGATTGGTCAGAAAATTGTCATTTCAGATACACTCCCTCCTTTGGATGATGGAGGACAACTCACACTTATTCTGGAAAAGGTTTTGAAGACAAGGGAGAGAAGATTGAGGAGCAGAACAATCAAAGAATACTTGGTGCAATGGAAGGATCTACCAAGTGAAGATGGCACATGGGAAGAGGAGAACATTTTTCAGCATCCGAATCTGAAATTTATTGAGGACAAGCAATATTGGGTGGGGAGGACTGTAATGTCTCCATTCAAATAATTGCATAGCAGGTAAATTCCATCAATCCTACTAGTTCCCTAGGTTGGGTGGAAACATTAGGAGGTTAATAAGGAAGCTAATAAATGGTGTTTATACATTAGAAGGAATAAATATTTATTTAATGGATTTAATTAAATGAATTCAAGTGAAAAATGAAATGGCTATGGAGAATGGAGACACATGGAGACTATGGAGCCCACGCAAGCTAGAATTCCTATGTTAAATGGCATCCTCCTCTTGCAATCTCGAATCTATGGGAAGCCTAATGTTTTTGGGTGGATTATAAGGTTAATATACTTGTACATATACTTCATAGGTCAAATTTGGGATGAATTGTAACTTACATGGGGATAGGAAGAGCCAAATGTGAGTTTCATGGACACTTGGCTAGATTCCCCTTACATTTATGACATCTATGACACCAATGATGGAGATTCTATGAGAGTTATGAAAAAAGTCAGATATTAAGTTTGGAATCTGACATATATGAAATTTAATTCCTGAATATAGCATCTTATAGGGTGCTCATGGGATTTGGACAAGGCCAATGGGCTCCTACTCGAATTTGGGAGAAAAGGGAAGGTCAAGAGAGAGGCCACATGGCATAGCATGAGAAGCCACACCAATTCGACTTGGATTTGGTTTATGGATGGATTTGGAACGTTAGAAGACCAATAATATTTATAAAATTCAAGGATCATCCATGATAAGTCCCTTTTGATCATTTATGAAAATTGTTATTGTGAAGAGAGAGAGCTTGTGGATGACTAATTCATGCCTTAGCCAATTTCGAGGGTGAAAGATTCCCATCCTAGTTGGTGTTTTGAGAGGCCACTAAGGTATTTCAAGGATATTCAATGGAGTCATAAGTTACAGGTGAAATCTACAACATCTAATGGAAATATCAAGTTCAGCATGATCTTCCTTTCATCTCAAGTTTTCTCACCATATTTCAGCTCTATGGAGTGAGGCGCACTTGGTGATTTATTCATCTCTTTGAGGGAGCTTATCTTGCTCCATTATTTTGTATTCTGATTTAAATTATATTCTCTTTAATTTAATAATTCTCTCAGGTATAAATTCCAATAAATATCATGTATTATTGCTCAATAATTAAGAAACACTACCATTTCCCCACTACCTTGCTGTAAACTCTTGTAATCTTGATGGATTCAAATGGATGTATAAAATATCAATGATTTATGAATGAATGGAAAGTAATTAAATTATATTATGGGTTTCAGTTTCAATAACTGAGAATTTGTGGCCATTGGGTTGAATTTCATAGCAATTGGAGCAAACTACACCTCATTTCCCCAAGGGTCCAAAACTGGTTTTTAATATTTGATTGAAAGAAGTGATAACAGCCATGGAAGATCTGTTGGTTATGAATATGAGTCTATAATAATGTCTTATACAAATACCCTAATTCAATTTAATAATTCGAGTGGGTTTCTGCACATTTGGGAAGCCATTTCTACCACTTTCCCCCGGGGGGATTTGAGCCCAAAATTGCGAGTAAAATCATCTATCTTGTTCAGAATTTAGTACAGACTTGCAGAAGTGATTGGAGGGACATCGTAAATCCATTAAAATAATAATTAAGTTATTATATCATTCATACACCTTCTCTGAATATGTGGGAGCAATTGGGCTGATTTGGAGACCAAGACACTAAAACTAGTCAAGAGCCAAAATCATGAAAATTTTGGAAAATTGGGCATTTTGGTAAAAATTTAAAAAAGGGACATTACAAAATCTTGTTCAATATCACATTCTTTAAATTCTCTTTTTCCATATATATTATCAACTTGTAGAGATTAATTTTTCACAAATTCTCTTATAGAAATGAATTTTTCCTAATTTTAATCTATGTTGGGAATTTACGAAGTTATCATTGAGGAGGATATGATATAAATTATCCTCTCTTATTGTGTCGCATTTGTAAATACTTCAATACTATTTCAAATTGTTCTTAAGAGAGGATTTTAGAATATTTAGACACTTAGAAGTTAGTTAAGATCAACTTGATCCAAGGTGTCTTTAAATAATAAAGTATGTTTCTTTAGTATACATTTGTACTTATGTAATTTAACAGTCATGATATGTTCTAAAGTGATCTAATGGTTCATCTTATTTTTAATAATAATGGATATATTAATTTATGTTTTAGCACTCAATTCATTAGTAAAATATATAAAAAAAAACAAAATCAAACACCAATAAAAGTAGAACATGAGATTTGCATGGAAAACCTGTGATACTTACATAAAACCATAGGGAAATGGAAACTTCGATATCTTATTATAGCTCAACAAAAAACTTACAATGCTTTCTTCTATCTCTCTTGTATGATAATGTTTGGGTCACTTCCCTTTTATACAACACATGACAATTTTAGAAGGAATTGAAATAAACTAGAAGGGACTATAATTTTTTTCCCAGGGGTCTTTTCCTTCGCACCCCCAAATGGGGGGCATAGAAATCCCCTCTAATATTCGAGCATGCCTATTTCATATGAGAAATGTGTGGGCCTAGTCAAGAGATATGCAGGAAGGATACCAGATATCTAGGTATTAGATTAATCTCCTAACATTTTCCCACTTGAATTCAATATACAAGAAGTTCCTTTCTAATGTTTTCCACTCAAGTGCTACTACTAAGTGATTCCTTCATCACATTTTCAGCAAGCCCATATACCTTTTGCACCACTCAAACTTCTCTATCCTAGATGGCTTTGTAAATATGTTTGTAGTATTATCATCAATATCAACTTTCTCCAACAAGATCCTACCTTCTTCCACAACTTTCCTTGTGAAATGGTACTTAATATCAAAATGCTTCATGCGATCATGAAATGTTGGGTGCTTCACTAAGTGAATAGCATTTTGATTTCCACATTGCAAAGTGATATTCCCTTGCATCATCTTGAATTCATCCATCAGTCACTCTAGCAATATTGCATCTTTACTGGCCTCAGTTAGTGCCACATATTTTGCTTCAGTGACCCTTAAATATATAATGAGTATCCACTTCACAATATTCCATTTTCCTTACCAAGATTCCCCATGAAATAGCTAACAACTCCTACTTCTTGAGTAGTATTTGGTCTAGTTTTCACCATGGTGAACAGGAGTATCGTTACTATTGATTAATACGGTACATGAGGCATGCTTATTTGCTCTGCTTATGTTCTAGGACAACTTGAAGTGTGCAGGATGTGGGGTACTAACTGGTTTTTCATTCTACATATTGAAGCACTACATAATATTTTCTATTAATGACTTTTAACTTAACCAAATATTCCTTCTTATTTTGTCCCTATGTTTCTTCATTGATAGAATTTGATTTGTTTCTCCTAAATCCTTAATTTCAATTGTCCTAGCCAACTGATCCTTTAGATTAATTATTTTCTTCATGTTGGGTCTTGCAACCATCAAATCATCAACATACAACAACAAGATAATAAAACTACCATCATCAAACCTCTTATAATATGAAAAATAGTTAGCTTCCATTCTATTGAAACCTTGGCTTTTCATGAAGGTGTAAAATTTTATGTACCACATCCTTGGCACTTGTTTAAATTTGTAAAGAGAATTTTTTAGTCTACAAACCAAATGATATTTTCCTCTTCATTTATATCCCTTTGGATGAAAATATAAATTTCTTCATCAATATCACCATGTAGGAAAGCAATTTTTACAGTCAGTTGTTCCAACTCTAATTCATGTGTTGCTACAAGTGCAAGTAAAACCATTATAGTGGTATTCTTTACAACTAGAAAGAATATTTCATTAACATCTATACTTAAATTTTGCACATAGATTTTTGCTACCACGAAAGATTTATAACATTCTAGCAACCTATCATTCTTTTTATTTACTTTATATACTAACGTATTTCTGACAGCTTTTCTTCCTAGTGGGAGATCCATAAGTTCACATGTTTCATTCTTGTTTAATGATCTCATTTCTTTATACAAGTATTTTCCCCATTTTTTTGCATTCTCATATTTTCTAGCTTCTTGAAATTATCGAGGTTTACCATTGTCATTTAACAAAGCAAAAAAAGATTGAAAATGAGGAGAATACCTTTCTAGACATCCCTTGGGACCTGTAGATATTATGAGTTGTGGATGTTGAACATGTTTATCAAAATCTCTATTTTCATCTTCACTCATTTCTACTTCAATTGGTTCAATATGAAGTGTTTGTTGTACCTCCTTCCTTTGCATGTCTTTCTCATTAAAAATAACATCTCGACTAACAATTACCTTGTGGTTAGTAAGATCCAACAATCTATACCCTTTTACTATATTTATCATTACTGAGAAAAACAAATTTACTTGACTTAGGTTCAAGCTTGGGCATATTTTCTTTAAGCATGTGGCCAAATGCATCACAACAAAAAATACACAAATGAGAATAATCAACTAGCTTACCACAACAAACCTCCTCTGGAATATTTCCACCAAACGCATTTGTCAATGAATTGTTAATCAAATATGCAATTGTAAGTAATATGTTAATCCAATATGAAGCCATATTAGCAACTTCTATCTAGAATCCATTATCCAACTCAAATGTATTGATCATTCTCCTTTCATGTCCCATCATTATGTAATTCATACACTTAGCCACACCATTTTGTTGTGGTGTATATGGAGCAATATTTTGGTACTTAATTCCTTCTAGCATATAATATGGACATTTAAAATGTTGGGAGTTACTCCCCTTTTATACAATATTAAACTCCTCATGTGACTCCTCATGTGTTGAACTCTTTAAATTTCTTGAAGGCATCTGAATTATTTTTCAAAAAATACACCCACACTCTTCTAGAATAATCATCTATAAAATT
>LPNX010614327.1:435818-500371 GCA_001517045.1 Pseudotsuga menziesii | reverse complement strand
TTACAAGTTTATGATCCATTAGCTTACTGAAATCCATGTTACGACAATTCATACATCACTGATTTACGACACATACTAATCAAGGGTTTTACACACTTATAGTTAGATCTTGTTTTCACCCCTACTTCACGCTACATCTATCTACCTACATCATTACTAACTTCCACATCCTATCTTGTCCTCTGCTGGACTACCCTGGAATGTCAAGCCATGACCGGTTCCAGCTAGAACCCGTAAGCGGAAGTGTCGACCACATCGACCAAGCTTCCCCAGCAGGCAACCACCAGTCATCATCACACACCTTGGGGAGCGCGCCGTAGCACAGCCCTCCCATGACTCTGGGTTTTGGGGATAAACGGTGGGTAAATCCTCCACCCCCCTAATGGAACAAGGGACTATGTCTACTCGACATAACAACAGCGTGGCACTTGTACTCAGTCTGTCATCGTATAACCGATCTGGGCGGTTGAGTTTCCTGGAACTCTACCCCACCCATGTCATAACATACATCATAATAAACAACATAATATCCATATGAAAGTAAATAATGCATCATTCGCATACCATTTTATCTTTAGAAGTCCATGTCCCCGAGGTCCTCCCACCTCGTAGGATCCAGCAATCACTTAGCCGTTTCAACCTGTAAGTTAGTCCTTGACATACAATATAGGATATCGTGCATAATCCTCGATATGTACACATATATCTCATCATAACATGACAACAATAAACTCATTCATTCGCCATGCACCTGGCATAACATTCATTATTTCAACATATATCTGTAACGGTATCCACGTACCCATCATTCAGTAATTTCCATATATTTGACATAATTAACACATGATACATATCTAAAAATGACTACCGACCATAATACTATCATCACACACACACACATATATATCGGCAAAATAATAGAACCATATGTCCACAGTGTCGTCAAACCGACGAGGTCTCACAATCAAACAAATACAACATATAATAGTAGTTCAGGTAGAAATGTCAAAACAGGGTGTTACAGGACTAGTCCAAATATCTTAGAATGAATAAGTTGCAAAAGATCAAAATTGTTGCCAGAACTTGTAGTAAACTGAACTCTCTTTTGTTTACCAAAACTACAATGATCACACAAGTATAATCACAATAATTAATATTAAAAATCATACCTCGATCATGCATAATTTTCAATATTTTTTCCTTCATATGTCTAATTCATTAAGGCCACAACATCGATGCATAAAAACCATTCCTTGAGTATATTGTTGCTACATGATTTGTCGTTATATCACCGCATAAATGATCAAAGGTCCCATAATATTATTATTTTTAAAACACTAGGGATCCTCAATTTATTTTGCATCTTACAAATCCACCAACAACATTTTAAATTCCTTGTACTAAAATGTTGTGAGTCACACCCCTTTTATACAATATTAATGAGGGTTCCAGAAGAAATCAAATACAATATACGGGTCTAGAAATTTTCTCCATGGAGGATTTTCCCATGCACCCACATATGGGGTCCTGGCACAACCCTCCTATAATCCCCCCCCCCTTCTCCATGTCCAACACGTACGAGTAGCATGTGGGCCTAGTCGAGAGCTCTACAGGAAGGATATTGGAGATATGGATTTGGATTCATGTCCTAACATGTTTGGTTGTGATCTCTATTTAAAAAGCGTGTAGTGTCATTATATGACAATAAATTGTGACAAACTCATACATACAATATCTTCCTTTTTAGTTAATATATTTCCTCAAGTGGCCACATTGGCTATCGTCATGAACAATTTTTATCTGTGAGGGTTCTAACCACATAATGCATTGGTGTGTCTAATTTTGATTTAGTTGTGTGAGTGGTTGTTTAAGGTATTTGACCTATGTGTAAATACATATTTTACAGAATATCCTTGCCTTAGCCATTTTGGAATACTTCCATGGAATTTTTGAATGTATAAAATCTTTAAAAAAACGTTTTAAGCATACAATTAAATGATTCTTAAGAACAAAATACACTATAGAAATAACCACTTAATCATTAAATTCTATTCTTAAAAGATTCATTGAATAACACCGCCCCAATAGAAGGATCTTGGTTCCCAAAATATCCTAAAGGAAGATGAGGAAACCTATTTCCAACCCAATTTATTCCATACCACCTAGATTTCCTCAAAATTTGTCCCTTGAAGCCATTTCTATAAATTTATTGTTGACATGTGCAAGTCAATCAAACCTTCTACAAATTGTTTCCTCCAATTTGTAAGTTGCATTTAGTGCAAAATCTTCCATTTTAGGTAAAAGTAGTTCTTTGTCTTCCCCATCCAACAAATATTGTCAAATAATCAAGTTCTACACATAGATCATCAAATTCATTTTCAATTAAAGATACAGGTTAAGTTTAAAATCATTATCACTAACTTGCTTAATGACATCAAAAATTCCATATCTCATAGGCTTTGACTTCTTTGTAACCACTTATAGGGGTCATTTGATGAGATAGAGTTGCATTGTGTCTACAACAAATAACTTTTTATATGTCATACATCAATCATGAAAGAGTATGTACTTTTGTTGGCACTTCTCAAGTTTCTCTTTCACTTTCAAATGAACCCAATGAATCTTATATATGTTCCTCTATGCTTTATTTGAATCCTCTTTCATTTCCTATATGTATTCCTTCTTATGTGCATAAAGAACATCAAAATGTGAGGGTGGAAAATAACCAAAACATGTCTCAAAAAGGTATTTCTATGTCAAAGAATGAATCCCCTATCGTATGAGTTTTGAATATAAATTACTTGTTCTTCCTAGGTCTTGGAGTGCGTGTTGGTAGATCCTCTCAATAGCAAGGAAAATTTAAGGGATCCATAATTTTCGTAAAGTATAGACATTGGAAAATATTATCAATTCTTAAATTTCCAAACATAAAATTTTGGGATATATTTTTTTATAAAATTTCTTAGGGTTTTATATAGTTTTTGGACAATTTTGTCAATTTTTAGAGTAATGTTTTTTTATCACATGGAATTCGGGCGAATCAATTCAAGAGAAAAAAAAATTGGAAATTGAAAAATCATTTTTTTGGAAAAAAAGGACAAAAGTTATCCCATGGGATAAATTTCTCCCATAAACTTTTCCATGCTCAATAGTTGGACCAATATCTCGTCCATAAATTTGAATTTGTCTATTAATCCATGAATGAATTTGTCAATTCATTTCCTTCTGAATCAGTGACTATTTTCTCATTTAGTGTCTCAAAGACATCTCCAAAATCACCATCCTCTATGTAATATTCACTAAGCAATTCATGTGTGAAGGGTTTAAGCTACATAACTCCCATATTTGTGACCTTCTACATGGGTGGACTTAACAACATATTGATGGGATTGTTTGTTACACCTTCCTTGTATTTGATAATCAAGGTGAATTGTTGCAAATATCCCATCCACTTATAATGACTTACCTAATATATTTTTCTTTGACTCTATAATTACTACAACGATTGATGGTCAGTGTGGATTATGGTTTCCTTCCCCAAGAGATACTATTTCCCTTTATTGTATGCCTACACTAGGGAAATAAGCTTCCTGTTATATGCCAAGTAGTTCAAAATTGATTCACATAACATCTTTGAATGGTACCAAACAATTATTCCTTCTTGCATAAGAATTGTTCCCATGGCATACCCAATTTAATCAACGTCAATCTCAGAATTATGTTCTAAATTTGGTATGTTCAACACGAGTGCATCATTGGCTCTTCTCTTCATCTCTTGAAAAAAATATCCCTTGCTACATGTTTCTCCTAGGTCTGTTAGCTATTATTTTAGGACAAGTTTTCACCTTAAAACCTTTTTAGCCTTGGTTTTTATTTTTCCTTTTCCCTAAAGTTTGGATTGTTTGGATTTCATTTTTTGAATGTTATAGGCATTTACAATATTTAGCTTTTAATCTAACTCCTATAGATTATTTCGAAGTATTTTCATAATTTATTAAAAATATAAAATGAACTAAGCATTGCATATGTTTTAATACATGCTGGAAGTGCATGTCATTTATTCAAAATGCATGTATGCGGCAAGCTCACCAACATTTGGTGTATGTGTGTAGGCATAATCATGAAACAAACAGGTTCTGAAATTCGTTCCTGTGTACAGACTGACAGTTGGTTTTGAAGTGTAGTGAAGAAAAACACCTGTTCTCTTCCACATTTTATCATCACTTCTTAACCTAAACAACCTTTACTCTATCAACCGAGGTAGTATGGTTTTTAATCTGCAAGGAGCATTTTCTCAAGGTTCTATCTCAAGTGTTGCATCTACAGTCTATGTTTTAACCATGTAAATTGACAGGAAACCTTGTCCTGGTGGTCATTTGCTTAGGATCGAACCCCAGAACGTGGAATGGATTCAAAAATTTCCTTTGGCCGTTGAAAAAATGAAAAAAACATGTTGGTTTGCCATGTTTGAAAAGATCAAGGAGCATCATGCAATGGTTTCAAGGTCTTTTTATCATAATTTCAATGGATCGATAGTGAAGATGCGGGGTCTTGAATTTGCAGTAACAGAACAGTCTATTTCACAAGCTATTGGTGTTATTCTCGTAGGTGAAAAATGGTATAAGAGACAAACTATAAATGAATATTACAGTCAATTTCTATTACCAACACATAAAGATCTGGACTGGAGCCAAGGTATACAAAGATTTTTTCTATTGGAAGAGTGGCGAGATGTTTTATGCATCATACAGAGATATATCACCTGCGGTGGAAGATTTGCAACCCTCTACCGATACCACATGAGGTTCTTGCAGCATATTTCAGGTATTAAAAAACTAAACCTACCCTTCTACTTGTTGAAAAGTATGGGAAAAATGGCTACTAGGGTTCATAATCACCCTAACTCTGCTAGCAATAATGTCTTTCATCATGGTTTAATTAAACTATTAATCACTCAAGATTCAAAGAAGGAGGAAAGATCCTAGTCTCATTTCCTGTTTTAGTCGGGGTTCAAGGTTAATTTTAAAGAAGTAAAAAAGGGTAAGAGAAAACAGATCCCTTCAAAGAAAAAGGCCAAGGAGTGTCCTCGTAATATAGAGAAAGAAGCCCTATCTAAAAATGAAGTTGAAAACCATCATAGGGAGGAGCTTTCTAGAAAGAGAGTGAACAATCAAGCAAAACAAATGAAGCCTGAAGAGCCTAAGAATGACAGTTTAGTTATAAGTCCAGTCAATGAAATAGAGATGGTTAAAGAACTAGACCTTGTTTATTCTTCTAATAAACTTTCAAAACCTACAGGGAAGTCATCTAAACCAATCAAAATTTATTTTAGGCCTAAAACTCAGGCTATAAATAAACTAAGGATGAATATGAAAGTTGTATTGAACCCTAAGTTCAAAAAAAATCAATTCATAACTCTGCATGACTCTTCTAGTGAGGATGAAGAAGGTAAACAATATAAGGAATTAGAATCTGTTTTGCATCAGGTTTTGAATAATATTGATCAGAGTTTAAAAAAGGTTCTAGAACTCATTCCTAAGGATTGTTTTCAAAATTTTAGAGATGAGGATGTGGAAGAGAATGCCACATCATTATTCTCTGGAGTAGAAGTTGGGGAATAATCAAAAAAGAAAATAGAGTATAATGAAGAAATTGTTACAGGTTTGAATGAGGAAAAGATGGTGAATGAACAATCAGAGGACGAGATAAAAGAATTTGTGCAGGGAAAAGACAAAAGAGAAATTGATCATTTTAAAATTCAAAATGAACATATAAGTCAAATCAATGATGGTTTGATGAAGGCAAACAAAATGTTAAAACAAGACTTACAGGAGGTAAACAATAATTATGCAGAGTTTATTCAGGTGGTAGAAGAAGCAGTCAAGAGAAGAAAGGTGATGCAGGAGCAGAATGTACAGCTAGAGAAAGATAAAGAGGAGCTCAAGCAGAAGTTGAATCATATGCAAAAGGAGTTGAATAGGTTACAAAGAAACTCACACGCACTAGATGGATTATCCACTCTGGCTGAAGCAAACATGAGACTTTGCTAAGGTTTCCTGTTTAATGTAGTTTTGACACTTGTCAATTTTGGTTAGGCTTTATGTTTTCAGTTAGATACTTTTCTATATTTAGAAATTGAAGCCTTAAAAGGTGGATCTACACAAACAAACTTTGATTTCACCCTTTTCTATATATATTGTAATATTTTGATAAGTAGGGGGACACACATGGGAGTCAATATGCTTGAAGATTGTGCAGTCATGCAATGCTTATCTATGTAAGAACTTCTTTGTTTTATGAATGAATTAATATATCTATATGAAGCTAGGTTTTTGATCTTATATTGTGTGAATATTCTCTAGTTCATTTTTAACTCTTGTTTACATTGTTGTTTATATAGATGTTTTCTATGTAGATATTGTCTATGCAAGTGGATATTGATGCCCACTGATGTTTGAAATCTTATTTCAAGTACCTGTACCTTTAACATATGTTGCAATGATAAACTATTTCTTTATTAGTTGTATTTATATGATTTGAAACCTATCTCCTGGACTTTAATTTGTACAGCCATTCATTCTACAAAATATTGTCTTTACACTTATATCTTCTAATGTTTTCATATTATTTTGTCTTTGTATATTGTCTTTACCTTATCTAATTTTTACATTGTTATCCAAAAACCCTAAAAACTTCCTTTGAATGTTGAGGTTCCTGAACACTGCTATCCCGTAGTCTAGTTAGCAAACTTTAGGATAAACATTTTTCGGCGACCATATTGGGGAGGAAGCATACAATTTATTCCTTGGTTTAATATTGATAGATCTGATAAGTTGGGTGAACATTATTAGTGAATGGTTTTATAGACTACAATTTCTCACCTGTTTTAATAAAGGAAAGAAATTACGGCTCCTAAAAAGGATAGGACTAGGAAAAACCCTTCATATCCTATACATCCAAGAGTCCCAGATCCCGAACAAATATTGAGGGATGATAGGAAACAACTGAGTTCTACTTCATGAGGAATATTTATGTATCCTTCACCTTTAGAAATACCTGATCCATCACAGTTTGTTTCTTCTTCCACTGATTCACAAGCTAAAAAGGGTAAAGAGGAACAAGACTTTTCTTTTCCTGTTACTCAAATTTATAGTTTCTAGGTCTTTACAAATCTTTTTATTCCTGAAGAAGTTAAAGCTGAGTCTTTACATATGGGAGGTTTTCCTCAATTTTCACCTTACATTCCTCTTACAAGTAGGGTTCCACTTCACCAACTCAAGTTCAGGAATTCTCCTCCTTCATCACACCAATCCAATTCAAGTCAATCCAGTTCAAGCCAATCTACTTCAAGTCCATCCAGTCCAAAAATGGTTGCTCAACTTACTGACTACATGGACCGTATAGTAGCTGCTAGGTATGCCCCACTGGTAATGCATCAATCTCTTCATGGTCTACCTAGGGGAGACTATTAGAAATATATCCCTAGGTTTAATGGCCAAGGGGAAGTAACAGCTGAGGAGCATTGGCATGCTTTCTTTAGATATGCTGATAATCAGAATACTGAAGCCAAGGATGTCTGGATGAGAATGTTTGTTCAAATTTTATATGGGGAGGTAAGAAAGTGGTTTAGGGAATTACCTATAGGATCACTAGATGGCATAAAAGCATTAGAGGAAGTTTTCATGAAACAATGGGGGGATACAAAGGACTTCCTGTATTACATCACTAAATTTGGGGCTCTAAAAAGAAAGAAGAATGAATCAATTTTTGACTTTTCAAAAAGATTCAATAAAATGTATAGCAAAATATTGACAGAAATTAAGCCTTCGAAAACCTCTGCTAAACTCACATATGCAAACTCATTTGAATTTGAGTTTTCTTTACTTCTAAGAGAACGAAGGTCAGTGACCTTACTTAATATGCAGGAAGTTGCATTAGAGGTAGAATCAAACATGTTAGCAACTGGTAAGCTTAAAGAACCATAAGAATACTTTGATCAAAATAAAAAGGGTAAGAAAGAAATGCCATCAACTTCTACCGGTAAGTCATCAGACAAAATGGATGAAATGCATATGATAATTAAAAATTTGTCTGCAAAAGTCAACAAATTAAAAATGGAGAATAAAAATTTGAGTTGACCTTTGCAATAAGGAAACCCTAATCAGTTCATATGACCTTTTGTGCCAATATTTCATCCCAAAGAAAGGATAAATAATGACATTCAAAGGGAGAAGAAAGAAAATGAGGCCCAAAGAGTACAACCCCCTTTCCAAAATAATTTGCTGAATGAAGAAGAGGAATTTGAGGAGTTAGAATATGAGGATTTAGATCAGAGTATAAATCATCTTGAAGAAGAATCATATGAAATATTTATGACTAAAGATCAATATCAAATGCTAAATTTTTTGATGATTTGTATACTTCTCTAGCTGATATTTATCAGACAGATCCAAAAAAGTCCTATAATCTTAGATCTAGTGGTAGACAGGTGGCTTAGAATCCTAAAAAGAAAATAGCTTCCAAGCAATAGCCTAATCCATTATCAGAAAAGAAACAGAATCACATGATTAATAAGGCTAAGATCATAGAGTTTGAAGAAACCAATAAGAGTAATCAAGGTTTTAATTTTGAAAATGAGCAGAGTAAGGTTAATATTCCTATTCCATTAACAGAATTGATGAAAATACCTTCATTCAGAGATCCGACCTATAGAATGTTGAAATCACTAGCTGATGAGACTCCTTATAATGTTATAAATCTACATGATGAGCATCCCACTATTCTTGTTGGTTCTTCCCCACCTGATAACCTTGAAAAGAAATCAGATCATCCCCCTCCTTTCTATGTTACTTTGGCAGTTCATGAGCAAATGTTGCACAATTGTTTGTTAGAATCTGGAGCTTCTCATAATATTATTCCCAAAGCTGTTATGGAAGCCCTAGGTTTGAGCATTACTAGACCTTATCATGATTTATTTGCTTTTGATTCGAGACCAGTTCAATGTCTAGGAGTAAGAAAATATCTTGTTGTAAATCTTGCATAATTTCCTATGAAGAGTGTCATAATGGATGTGGTTGTTGCTGATATTGCACCTAAGTTTGGCATGTTGCTTTCAATATCCTGGGCTAAAATAGTAGGAGGTACTCTATAGATGGATTTTTCATATGCCACTATTCCAATATTTGGGGGTGAACAATGAAGGTTATACAGGAAAGTACAATTGACTTACTTAGTAACTGACAACAACAATCCTGCAAATCATCTAATCTATGTTGTGGAAGAGGATATTGGATCCTGTATGTCGCATTTGAGAAATGAAAAAACATCAGGTATTTTGCAAATATAAAAGAGAGAGCATGTTCACCAAAATACTAAAAAACAAGATGAATTATGGAAGATGTACTTTGATGGTTCTACATATAAGGAAGGGGCAGGAGTTGGAATTGTTCTCATTTCCCCGGGTGGATAAAATATTTGTCTGATGTATAAATTGGAATTCCAGACAACTAACAACATAGAAAAATATGAAGCATTAGTACTGGGACTAAGAGCTACAAAGGATTTGGGAATCCAACTATTGGTTGTTTTTGGCAAATCCGAGTTAGTGGTTCATCAGGTCAGGAATGTTTATCAGGAAAGGCAACAACTATTGAGAGTTTACAGAAATGAAGTATGGGATTTAATATTTAATTTCTTTTCATATTTTAATATTTCTTTCATTCCTAGAGATCAAAATCAGATGGAAAACTCTTTGGCTCTAGCAATGACATTTTTCAAAGTCCCGCAAAATACTCAACTCAGGTATCCAATTGAAGTCAGGAATAGGCCTTCAATTCATGATAACATAAAGCATTGGAGAGTGTTTCAGGATGATTTGGAGATCAAGAAGTTCTTAGAATTAACAAGTGAGTTTTTAAATTCTCAGATTGATGAAGAACAAGATGATGATGTGGATGATTTTTATTCTTTTCCAAAACAATCAATTGTTGATCATAAAATTATTGAACTCAAAATAAATTTCATTCCAAAGGCTTTAGTTCCATTAGAAAGGTTGTTTCTAAAAGATGACACTCTAGCAAATCCAGTTGTACAATATTATGAAGAAAATGGTAGTAATTTGAACATTGGAACTGAAAGTCAAACTAAGAATATTAAAATTTCTAAGTTGCTAACAGAGGAAAGTAAAAAGAGGTATCTCAGTTTGATGAAAAAATTTGTGGATATGTTTGCTTGGTCATATGAGGATCTCAAAACATATGATACTAGCATTATTCAACATAAGATCCATTTGAAGCCTGATACTAAACCCTTCCGACAGAAACTTAGAAGAATCAATCTAGCATTATTACCAGTCATTGAAAAGGAGGTGAAGAAGTTGCTAGATGCAAAAATTATAGTACCTCTTCGGTATTCCACTTGGGTTGCAAATCTGGTACCTGTTCGAAAGAAAAATGGTGAAATTATGTTATGTGTTGATTTCCGTAACCTAAACAGACCCTCTTTGAAAGATAACTACCACGTTCCTAAAATAGATCAGATATTTCAAAAGGTAGTTCGAGCTTAGAGGATATCAATTATAGATGGGTTCTCAGGATACAACCAAATTGTTGTTCATTAAGAAGATAGGAAGAAAACAGCTTTTACCACTCCCCAAGGAACTTTTATGCACGATAAAATGCCATTTGGTTTAATGAATGCGGGCAAAACGTTTCAAAGGGACATGGACATAGAATTTGCGGGTGAGAGAGAGAAAATTGTGGTGATCTATCTTAATGACATAACAATAATTTCAGATTCAGATGAGAATCATCTTAAACACCTTGAACAAACCTTTTTGAAATGCAAGAAGTTTGGTTTATCTTTAAACCCAAGGAATTCTCATTTTTCCATGCATGAAGGTAAAATTATTGGCCATATTGTCTCAGCATATGGGATCAAGATTGATCTAGAACGTGTGAAAGCAATTCTGGAAATTACCATTCCTAGGAATAAAAAAGAAATTCGGTCCTTTATTGGAAAAAACAATTTTCTCAGATGGTTTATTTCTAACTTCACATAAATTGTCAAGCAGATCACTAAAATGTTGAGAAATGACCAAGAAGTAAAATGGACTCCAGAAGCAAAGTTATCTTTTGAAAGGATAAAAAAATCACTCACAGAAGCACCTGTTTTGGTGAGCCCTAATTTCTCTAAAGATTTAATCACCTTTTCTTTTGCTTCTGAAGACAGTATAGCAGCAGTACTGTTACAAAAGAATGCAGAAGGTTTGGAACATCCCATCTCATTTTTTAGTAAAGTTCTAAGGGACTCAAAACTTAAGTACAAAATTTTGGAGAAACAGGCTTATGCACTTGTCAAAGACCTTAAATTTTTCAGGATTTATTTGTTGCATTCAAAAATTTATCATATGTTCCTAATGTAGTAGTAAAATATATTTTAACACAGCCCAACTCTGAAGGAAAAAGGGGTCATTGGATTGCAAAAATAATGGAATATGATGTTGAGATAAAGCCAACTAAGCTAGTGAAAGGCCAGGGTTCAGCAAAATTGCTTACAGATTCTAACTACCAAGCTTTGGGATTGAATGCTATATCTAATGAAGCATTTGAAGGAGAAATATATCAGCATGAAGAAAAGGAACATATTTTCTAGAAATATTTCCTTTTGTTTCTATAATCTCCACTAGATTTAGACAAAGGAAAATTCAGATCTTTTAAGTTAAAATCCATGAACTACTGTATTCATGAAAAAAATCTATTTTGGAAAGTTCCTGTAGGTATTCTTCTCATATGTGTTGATAAGGAAGAATTTGAAGCTATTACAGTCGAAATGCATGAAGGAGTTTGTGGTGGGCACCGTTATTGGAAGGATACAACCTTTAAAATTCTGTGAGCAGGCTATTACTGGCTAAAAATATTTTCAGATGTTTTTTCCCATGTTAGAGATTGTGTGGAGTGTCAAAAGTTTGCAGGTAAACAGAAATTGCTTTCTTTACCTCTCAAACCTATTTCATCTAAATCCCCTTTTCACCAGTGAGGGTTGGATTTTATAGGAGAAATCAATCCACATTCTAGTGGTCAACACAGATTTATCTTGACAGCTACATACTTCTTTACAAAATGGGTAGAAGCCATCCCTACCAGAGTGAGGGTTGGATTTTATAGGAGAAATCAATCCACATTCTAGTGTTCAACACAAATATATCTTGACAGCTACAGACTTCTTTAGAAAATGGGTAGAATCCATCCCTACTAGAAGAGCAACTGATCAGGTTATAATAAATTTTATAGAATAAAACATTTTGAGTAGATTTGGTTTCCCTAGAAAGTTGATTACAGACAATGCTTCTCCCTTTAAATATTAGAATATGGTTCAGTTCTATGAAAAACATGGGATTTGGTTGAAGCATTCTACTCCATATTACCCGCAAGCAAATGGTTTGGCAGAGTCCACAAACAAAAACATAGTTAACAGTATTAAAAAATTGTTTTCAGAGAATAAAAAGGCATGGGATAGTAAATTGAAGTATGCCCTTTGGGTTGATCGGATTACTACAAAAATGGCCATTGGTACTTCTCCCTTCTAGCTTGTATATGGAACTGAGGAATATTTTCCTGTACATTTGGTTCTACATGTTATGAAATTTATGCAAGATAATTTTGAAGAGCCAAATGAGATACATCATAGAATTTTTCAAATGATTGAACTTCAGCAAGAAAGATAATTGCTTGTTGAAAAAGCTCATACTTATAAATACAAAATAAAGCAGAGTTTTGATAAAAGAGTCAAATAAAACAATTTCTTTCCTGATGATTTGGTGCTCAGGTGGGATGCAAGAAGAGATGAAAAACCAAATATGGTAAGTTTGATCATCTTTGGCTAGTACCTTTCAGAATTGTTAGAAGTTTGGAAAATAATACATTTGTTCTATAGAATTTGGAAGGTTTTGAATTAGCAGGCCCAGTCAATAGGCGATCCTTGAACCATTATACCAAATAAGGTCTGAAGGGTACTTATTAAATGTAAATACCAGTGAGTTTTCATTTGTTTTTCCAAATAAGACTCCATAGCCCAATGGATCAGTAATGGTTGACAGAAAATAAGGCACTGGAACTACAGTTCTTGGAAAATCACGAGGAAATGCCATCCCCCAGTTGGATCCAATGTTTTTACTAGGCATGTTAGCTATTATTCTTAGGACAAGTTTTCACCTTAAAACATTTTTAGCCTTGGTTTTTATTTTTCCTTTTCCCTAAAGTTTGGATTGTTTGGATTTAATTTTTTGAATGTTATAGGCATTTACAGTATTTAGTTTTTAACCTAAGCTCCGATAGATTATTTTGAAGTCTGTTCATAATTTATGAAAAATATAAAATGAACTAAGCATTGCCTATGTTTTAATATATGCTGAAAGCACATGTCATTTATTCAAAATGCATGTATGTTTCCAGCTCACCAAAATTTGGTGTATGTGTGCAGGCATAATCATGAAACAAACAGGTTTCAAAATTTGTTCCTATGTACATTCCGACAGTTGGTTCTAAAGTGTACAGAAGAAAAACACATGTTCTCTTCATGGTTTATCATCATTTCTTAACCTAAACAACCTTTACTCTATCAGCCGAGGTAATATGGTTTTTAATTTGCAAGGAGGATTTTCTCAAGGTTCTATCTCAAGTGTTGCATCTACAGTCTTTGTTTCACCTATGGAAATTGACAGGAAACCTCGTCCCAGTGGTCACTTGCTCAGGAACGAACCCAAAAACGTGGATTGGATGCAAAAATTTCCTTTGGCCGTTGAAAAAATGAAAAAAATAGGTTGGTTTTCCATGTTTGAAAAGATCGGGGAGCATCATGCAGGGGTTTCAAGGTCTTTTTGTCAAAATTTCGATGGATCGATAGTGAAGATGAGGGGTTTTGAATTTGCAGTAACAGAATAGTCTATTTCATAAGCTATTGGTGTTATTCCCGTAGGTGAAAAATGGTATAAGAGACAAAATATAAACGAAGATTACAATCAATTTCTATTACCATCACATAAAGATCCAGACTGGATCCAGGGTATATAAAGGGTTTTTCTATTGGAAGAGTGGCGAGATGTTTTATGCATAATACAGAGATATATCATTTGGGAGGGAAGATTCGCAACCGTCTAATGATACCACATGAGGTTCTTGCAACATATTTTAGGTTTTAAAAAATTAAACCTACCCTTCTACTTAATGAAAAGTATGGGAAAAATGGCTACTAGGGTTTGTAATCACCCTGACTCTATTAGCAATAATGTCTTTCATCATGGTTTAATTAAACTATTAATCACTCAAGAGTTATAGAAGGAGGAAAGATCCTGGTCTCATTTTCTGTTTTGGTCGAGGTTCAAGGTTAATTTTAAAGAAGTAAAAAAGGGTAAGAGAAAACAAATCCCTTCAAAGAAAAAGGCCAAGGAGTGTCCTGGTAATACAGAGAAATAAGCCCTATCTTAAAATGAAGTTGAAAACCATTGTAGGGAGGATCTTCCTGGAAAGAGAGGGAACAGTCGAGCAAAACAAAGAAATCCTGAAGAGCCTAAGAATGATAGTTCAGTTATAAGTCCAGACAATGAAATAAAGATGGTTAAAGAACCAGACCTTGTTTATTCTTCTAATAAAATTTCAAAACCTATAGGGAAGTCATCTAAACCAATCAAATTCTATTTCAAGCTTAAAAATCGGTCTGTAAATAAATTAAGGATGAATATCTAAGCAATATTGAACACTAAGTTCAAAAAAGATCGAGTCATAAGTCTACAGGACTCTTCCAGTGAGGATGAAGAAGGTAAACAATCTAAGGAATTAGAATCTGTTTTGCATCAAGTTTTGAATAACATTGATCAGAGTTTAAAAAAGGTTACTATTTTCAAAATTTTAGAGATGAGGATGTTGAAGAGAATACCACATCATTATTCTCTGGAGTAGAAGTTGGGGGATCATAGAAAAAGAAAACAAAGTATAGTGAAGAAATTGTTACAGGTTTGAATGAGGGAAAGATGGCGGATGAAGAATCAGAGGACGAGATAAAAGAATTTGAGCAGGGAAAAGACAGAAGAGAAATTGATCATTTTAAAATTCAAAATGAACATATCAGTCAGATCAATGATGGTTTGATGAAGGAAAACAAAATGTTAAAACGAGACTTACAGGAGGTAAACAAGAATTATGCAGAGTTGATTCAGGTGGAAAAAGAAGCAGTCAAGAGAAGAAAGGTGATGCAGGAGCAAAATGTACAGCTAGAGAAAGATAAAGAGGATATCGAGCAAAAGTTGAAACATATGCAAAAGGAGTTGAACAGGTTACAAATAAAATCACATGCAATAGATGGATTATCCACTCTTGCTGAAGTAGCCAGGAGACTTTGATAAGGTTTCATGTTTAATGTAGTTTTGACACTTGTCAATTTTGGTTAGACTCTATCTTTTCAATTATACACTTTTCTATATTTAGAAGTCGAAGCCTTAAAATTTGGATCTACACAAACAAACTTTGATTTCACCTTTTTCTATATATATTGTAATATTTTCATAAGTAGTGGGACACACATGGAATTCGATATGCTTGGAGCTTGTGTATTCATGCAATGTTTATCTGTGTAAGAACTTCTTTATTTTATGAATGACTTAATATATCTATATGGATCTAGGTCTTTGAACTTATATTGTGTGGATATGCTCTGGTTTAGTTTGAACTCTTGTTTACATTGTTGTTTATGTAGATGTTTTGTATGTAGATACAGTGTATGCAAGTGGATATTGATGCCTACTGATGTTTGAAATGTTATTTCAAGTACATGTACCTTTAACATATGCTGCAATGATAAACTCTTTGTTTATTACTTGAATTTGTATGATTTGAAACCTATCTCCTGGACTTTGATTTGTATTGTCATTCATTCCGCAAAACTCTTGCCTTTACACTTGTATCTTCTGATGTTTTCAAATTATTGTGTCTCTGTATATTGTCTTTACCTTATTTGATTTTTACATTGTTATGCAAAAACCCTAAAAATGTCTTTGAATGTTGAGGTTCCTAAACACTGTTATCCCGTAGTCTAGTTAGCATACTTTAGGATAAACACTACCTTTCCCCATGAAAACTATTTCCTTTTGTTGTTATGGCATGATATGATGCAACTGTTGCTAAAACCAATGGAATGAACATCATCATACATGAATATGGTTTGATGAAACTTCTCTCTTTTATCACATTGTTGGGGGTAGGACACCAAGTAATGGGTTTAAATCTTGGTTGGATCAACCTTAATCTCTCTTGCACCAATCATATTTCCAAGGTACACAAATGATTCTTTCCAAACTCACACTTCTTGGGATTAACAATCTTCTATCCTTTTTTAAGTGTGTCTAGTACATGATTCATATGTGATATGTGCCATTTCTATTTGTCATTTATGTTTTTCATCCACATATACAATTACAAAATAATTTGTAAATAGGAATAACTCATCATTTATCAAACACATAAAAGTTGTAGGTGCATTACACAAACCAATATTCATAACTAACCATTCATACAAACCATATCTTGTCTTGAATGTTTTCTTCCAAGTATTTTTTTTTTACTGTCACTTGGTGGCACCCTAATTTGAGGTCCAAATTTGTGAAGAACTTAGCTTATTGTATTTGATCCAATGAGTCATCCGTCATTGGAAAAAGATACTTACTCTTGATGGTGATTTCATTTAAATATTTGTAGTCAATGCACATCCTCCAACTTCTACCCTTCTTCAGAATTATCACAATGGGTGACCCAATTAGATTTCAAGTACTTCTCTTTATGACTCCCTACTCCAAAAATTGTTGCAAGTGTTTCTTCACTTTATTTGAATCGAAAATTGACTGCCTACAAAACCTAATGTTATGTAATGGGGATTCTATCAACAATTGAATCAATGTTCAATTTATTTCTTAGGTCATAAATATTTAGGTTCTTGTAACATTTCCTTTTAGGAATCTATCAATTGTTCTAGTTACTTATTCTATTTTTTTCCCTCCAATGATTCATTAATATCCATCTTATCTTCTCTGTGTTGTTTCTCTTCTCTCTAAAAATATAATACACACTTTTTGTTTTTACTAATCAACCTCTTAGCTTTGTGTGCACTTATAAATTATAGCTTTGATTTTCTCTTATGTGAATGGATGTCAAAATAATTTCTTTCCTTCACAAGTTTGTACTAGTTATTACTTCTTTTTAGAGATAGAATCCCTAATATAGAGATAAGGAATTCCCAAAAAATTACTTCACAAACATCCAATGTGATTGCACATACTTCTCCCGCATCAATGAAGATTGCACTAATAGAAAGTATGAACCTACAATGTTTTGCAACTATCAATTACATATCTTGTATTAGCTATCCTAAAGTGGGTATGGATGAGGATGGTCATGCACCTCCAATCCAAGCTTCTTAACTAATTGGGTTGAAATCAAATTTGACTATGACAAAGGATCAAACAAGAAATTGACATTATTTTTCTTTCATTGAATCTTATTATGAAAGAGTTTAATTATCACTCTTTCCTCCTTTGGGATGATACTACTCAAAGATACCTCAAATACATATTTTTGAACTAAATTACATGTCACCTTACCTTCAATTATGAGTTGTTGCCAGCCCTTTGATCTCCCTCCAAAACCAACAAAATATTATTCTCCGTGTGTTGTTATTTGGACAAACTATGGCACATGTTAAGATGTAGTTTCCAAAAACTATACTCTATGTGGCTATCAATATTATAGTTCTTACAATGTTTCTTAGGGTTTTGGTTTTTGGTTGCAACTACAACTATCAGGCTTACCTTTACCTTTTCTTTCTTCTTTCCACTTTATATGTCTTTTTGTAGTTCTATTTGTTTTGTCCCACTGGATTGTTATTTCTTCTTATCTTCTCCAAGGTATTGTGCCTACACATAAGAATCATCAATGATCTTAGGTTTGAAAAGCATCACATGTATTAATGTCACTATGCAAAGCTCCAAATACTTAATAAGAACTTCAAGACACTTAAGGCAATATCCCTAACTAGAGTGCTCTTTTTTTGAACTCAATCATGAATTTATACATTGACTTTCCTTGTCTTTGTTTAAGGTAAATCCAACTTATATTTTATTCCTCATCATGACCAATAAGATATAATTCTGGCTTGATCATTTCATTGAGAACTTCTATTTTTTCACTAGTGGTTTAATGCATATTCTCATAGCAATGGCATCAATTTTCCACCATGTAAAAGAATGACCTCGTAATTTCATATGAGAAAAAGGGATTATTTATGCTCCAGTAACCTAATGCACACTAAAATAAAATTTAGAGGTTGTAACCATTGATTCAATTTGAAGGCGTCTATGTCACATGCATATGGATTGATATGAATCTTTATTGAGCCTACTTTGAATGGTACTTGTATCGTAATGTATTCCCCTATCTCCTTCTATGGTTTTTACATTTGAGGTATTTTATCATATCCATATTCTTGATATGAACTAGAGCTTGACTCTTGAAGATTCATTTTCCTCTTCTTCTTATTCTCTTGTACCAAAGTGAATAGAAACTAAGTTACTGACAATAGGTTCATACCAAGTCAATGACATCATGGTTCATATAAGTAATGATTCTTTGAGAAATATAGGACAAATCCAAAACCATTTGAGACATCAATTTCTTCAAATGGGTTAGCCTATGTTGTGTCTCGTTTATCTTTGTTTCATCACCCATGGCCTAGTATTGATCTAGTTTTCTTCCTCATCTAGTACCACTTTCAGGGTTTGATAAAACTAACTCTCCACCATCCTACAACACTATCAATCTAGTCAACATTCATGGGAAACTACATCCATTAAGGTCAAGAAATACACTCTCATTATAATGTGATTTGTAATCATAAGCTTGTGTCCTTAATGATTCATCAACACATATTTCTTCAAATGAAAAAAAATATAAAACACTGTAAATAACTACCTAGAACATTTTTTGCGCATTAACTATGTTTGTGATTTGTTTAACATCTATAATTCTTAATAGAATAAAGACAAATCGAACATGGATGATTAATGTGAAATACCCTATATAAAATCAACTTGGGATAAACTCTAGCTTCAAAATGGTTATCTTGCTTTAGTTTTTTCTATTAAGGGGATTTCATAGTTACAATTTCCACTAGATTACAAAGAATTCAAGAAATACAATTTATAGGGAGAATGCGGAACTCAATGAACACAAAATTCTCTCACTAGCCAATGAATTGGTATTAGTCAAATTCATATTCTATATCTCTACATGAAATGGAAATTGAGTTCAACCTAACCAACAGGTGAAACTCATATTTCTTTGTTACTTCTTCAATGTGAACTACTTACCATTGAACCAACCAAATCCAATCTAGTCGAACCCGTTTTTATTGATAGACCTTCCTTTTACTCTTACTATTCATATTTACAAATAAATGCAATGGCTTCTCAATAATTTGCTAAGAGGAAATTACGGTTCCCCAATGCTCTCTTTGATTGCTTCAAATTTTATATAATTCGAGTGATTTTGGATTTACAATTGGGACAACCACATTTAATCTTGTGATTAGGAAAAAGGTCTATGCATCAACAACCTATGTGGACTTGAATTTATCAAGTGTGATTCTACCTTATTTTTCTTGGACTGTTCTTGTTTCTTCAATTTCGGAGTAGAGGTACTCTCTTTAGCTATGTGGAGGTTGGAAGGCCTTTTCTCCACATGCCCCTTAGTGTTTATAAAGTATGAAGCATGAATGTATCTTCAAATTGTTCGAGCCTCTATGTGCTCAGATATCTACATGTTGGTATCTCATACCCCTTCCTTTGATTAGCATGCCTTTAATCTTTTAAATTGTAAGGCATAGAGAAACAAGCTCCCCTTTGACTCCCTCATTTCCTCTACATGACCAAGGCACCACATCCCTATTTAAAGTATCCAAATTCCAAGACTTATTATCTTTGTGTGAAGTGTAAATCATTAATCAATAATATCATATCGTTTATTCATACTTCCACATGAAAAAACTTTGCATGCGCTAGCTTTAGCCATTTTCAAAGACTTGAATGGATTTTTCCAAGGCATCAAGGCTTCAAAAAAACATGTTTTAAGCATGAAATTTGAGGATTCTTAAGAATAAAATCAACCAAAGGAGTAACCATTTAACCATGTTATTTCTTTATATCTCTTTAGATAAATTATATGCTCATTAAGGTGGTTGTTCCTTCAAATGTTGAGACTGTCCATGTAGATTTGAACTTAGATAAAACCATACTAGAAAATTTATAGGTTTTGTGGACTCTATTTCAAACTACAATTTGTTGAAAGTAAGATTATGTAGGTTTAAGGTTAAACTCTTTTCTCTCCTTTCATCCCTTGCACATGGTTATCTTAGCACATCCTCAATTCAAATCGGCTAGGAGACGAGGGTACAACGACCATGGAAAGGCATTGGCACACGGGATTTTCTTAGTCTTCTAGTACACATCATAGTTTATTGCACAAAAATTAATGTGTAGGTATTTGGGTTTCTATTTTCTATCTACTCATCGATATTACCATTTTATTTTCTCAAGCTCAAGGAAGTTGTTACCTACTCCATCTTGTGTTCTAAGTATAGTTCCATGTTTGTTTCTTAAGAGGTCAACCATAAATTGAAGTTGTTACCTACTCCATCTTGTGTTCTAAGTATAGTTCCATGTTTGTTTCTTAAGAGGTCAACCATAAATTTCTTGTTACCCTCTTTTTTGACAATCCCTTTGTTTCTCCATGGGGTTTCCTAGGTTATTGTAAACACATGTAGGTTTAGCACACATTGCTGGAGATTCAGTAACCCACTAACTGGGACAATAAAAATTCCATTGAAACTTATTGTTTGTTTTCCACGAGGTTCATGGTCTAGTTACCATTAACTCTTTTTGGTTTTATGGATTACATTCTACTTGTTTTGAGAAAATTTGGACAAGAACATGACTACACAATGAGTTTATTTTGTGCATGTTATCATTGGCGACATAGGTTGAGAATTTTTTTCTTTTGGATTTACAATCTGGTTTGATACTTTTCATGGTTTTACTTCAATTTTGAATCACTCCAACCCATTAGACACCCAATGTCTTTAAACTCGCCAGGAAGTCTGTTCAAACAACGCTCTACTCCCCTCAAGTTTCTGCTAATGGTTCAAACAAAGAATTAACCAACAGCTTCGAAGGCCCGATGGATGCTTAAGTTGGCAGGTATCATTCTACATGTGCTCTGCGACCTGTTCCTGTGTTCCGTTGTAATGTATGTGCTGTGTCTTGATTCATATTTGCATATGGACACACTTCATAAATTAAAGGAAACTCAAATATGCTGCAGAAAACTTAGTACCCAGCAGAAATAATTCTCTGCTACAATATTGATTTTATCCACGTTTTCATTATCTGATTCTACATGTTCATTTATGTTCTCTTCATTCAATAACCAGATCTGCAAATTAAAACAAATACTCTGCTTTCCTATGCATTCAACCTAATTTCCAAGATGGATCTGGATTCCCAAATAATCGAATCCAATAACGGTACCTTCACCTCCAGTTTTGAAAACTTATTTTTTTGCAAAAACTGACAAAATAAAATAGCAATTATTCAAACCCTCTTACCAGTCCTGAAACGATTCCAATAAACATAGTTTTTGTTTCTATTCTGCCATCGACCACTTCAACACAACTTTATAGAAGAAATGATGATCTTTAGAAACAAATGATCTTTACAGTACTTAGATTTACTTGGTATTATTTGATGTAAATAATAAGATTGAAAATACCTATTCATTTGATGTTATTTCAAGTAAATCATCAAGTACCAACTATAATCATTCTACTGTTAGTTAAGATACTTATACAAGCCACTACTTATACAAGCCACTGTAGCCGCTGATTATACAAGCCAATGTTGACTAATAATTATGATATTTATGCATTTATATCCATTTGTTTCTGTACATATTTTTAAACGATGTTATTTACATTGTAATGTTGTTTTCATGGAATTGGTAAATTGTGTTTTAAATTACGGATGAGAAAATAATTGAAAATAGTTAAAAATAAATAATTCTAATTGGTATTTTTTTTAATTTACAGAGTTTTTGGGTGATGGTGAATTTATGTGTCACTAGTATTTTTAAATACATTAAAAATAGTGAATTGTTGAGTAAAATAATTTTGGAAGTACTTTCATTATTTTTATATGAAATTCAAGCATTCCTATCTCAAAATTGCAAAGTAATATATAAAAAAAATCAACTTCAAAACATTAAACTTTGGAAATTCAACCTGAAAAAATCAACTTCAAAACATTAAACTTTGGAAATTCAACCCCGTTTTCATCCATCCAAAATATCTTTATATAAAATTAAGAACCCACATTATTTTTATTTGAAATTCAAAAATTTCAAAATCACAAAATTGGATAATATTATATAAAAAATCAACTTCAAATTCATAAAAATTTGGGAGTTCAACCTGGTTTTCATCTATCCCAGATTATATGTTAATATATATACATAAAAATTTGGAAACCATAAAAATTTGGGAATTATATATAAAATCTGTATAGCTGAATTTAAAAAATTAAGATTAAAAAAAAACACAATGTTCTATAATTTCAAGTCCATACTTCTTTTTTCTTCTTCATATGCATATTAATAAGTAGCTTGGGTGGTTGGGAGGAATGAATGTTACCCTCCCCACCCAGGTTCTACTCTTGTAAGTGACATGATGCTCTTGTGGAGCCCTTTGTAATAAATGTGTGAATGATGAGCTGGCCATACCTTGATTCAGTGGTGTTGGGATTTTCCGTGGAGTAGCCCTCTAACAAATGGTGAACCACATTTAAAAAAAAAAGAATTTGAAAAAGTAAATAAACAAATAAAACAACCTTGAGATGAAATATATATATATATATATTTTTTGTGATTTCAACATGTCAGGATGATATATAAGGGGTGTATTGATTTCCATGAAAGTAAATTAATATTCCTCTTTTTGGTAATAAGTTTAAAATGATTTAGCAAAAAGTTTATTGTAAATTTTTTAATATAATTCAAAATCAATGGTTGTATAATAGAAAAGCATCTTTAAAGTTTCAACATCATTTTGAAATAACTAATATCATTAAAAAAATCTAATAAAAATAATAAATTAAATTTCTTAGTTGACTTTTTATAGTGATATTTGACTCATAATTTTTCCATAAATATATTAAAGAACATGACATTAAATATATAATGCTAAATCAAACTCCATTAAACTGCATATAATGAAAATCCAATACATACTACATATATTCACACATCCAATCAACTCTTTGGATTGTGTTCCTCTTAATTATTTTGCTTGTTTCTATGTCTCAATAAAAAACAATACATATTTCCAATATTGCATTATATATTCACACATCCAATCAACTCTTTGGATTCTTTTCCTCTTAACTATTTTATTTGTTTTTATGCCCCAATAAAAAACAATCCATATTTCCAAGATTGCATTATAGTTATAAACATAATTAGTGTAAAACTCACAAAAGTGTGTAAGCACCCAATGTTTTTAATCTCTATGAACAAATAAAAAAATAGAATTAATATTTTTTCTAAAAATGTAAAAATTAATTTAATAATGATTTTGCACATTAACATAAAAAACATTGAAAAAATATTTAGAAACTTTATTATAGCAACAACTAATGAAAACCTTATTATAAAGACAATATGAAAATGTAGTTGAATTAGATCTAGGCTAGTAGTTGATACATAAAACCAAGTTATATGAATACAAAGATGGATAAAAAATTACCCTATAAGAATTCTCATCTATTTTTTTACAAGAAAAAAATATTTATAATATTTCATTTCAAAATATTATATTCTTTAGATACTAGGATCCTTGATTATACAAACCATAAAAGCATGTACCTTAGTTATAGGATATTTCACCAAGAACTATAACTTTAAACTTTCATAACCACATGAGACTTGTGTCATCAAATAGACTAGTTGTCATAGTGATAAGGAATTGCAACAAAATGGTAGCTTTAAGCTACCAATATTTTAAAAAATCACCACAACATCATTTAACCTATACCATATAGGAGTTCCTTCAAAATTGTAGCTTTAATCTACCAATCATCATCACAATAACAATCAAGCAGTGCCTTATACTAGATTCATCATTTCGTCTAGCTAAAAGTCGTACCACCTACACGGGTCTTCCTAGCTCTTGCCTTCAAAACAATATTTTAGCCTTACCTTTCTCCACGCATTTGTTATTTTCAGCAATTACCCACTTGAGACCATAAAGCTTTTATTCCACTAGTTAGCTCACTTTACGGCGCCTTCAAAAAGGCCCATTATGTTGCACTTCTCCATTAGAAGTTCCCCCACAACCTTAATGAGCCTTCTTGGAGCCTTCAAATGCCTGCACAACCTTAAGTAAAAACACTTGCATAGCCTTCACAAAAAATTCCCACACAACGTTCACCAAAATGCATGCACAACCTTCATCCAAAGTTTATCCCTAACTTATTTGACCCCATGCCAATTCCTTCTGCAAATGGTAATAAGTACCCCACTACCTTTGTTGATGACAATTCTAGAATATATTGGGTATATTTAATGAAGACAAAGTTTGAAGCATTCCAAACATTCAAGAACTTTCATGCATGGATAGAAAATCAAGCACAAGCTCGTATTGGTACATTTTGTTCTAATAATGGTAAAGAATATACCTCTAATGATTTTGAAAACTGAGTCTTTGTAAACTTGGAATTACGCATCAAACTTCAATTCCCTACAGTCCTCAACAAAACGATGTGGAAAAAGGATGAACATAACATTAATGAATATGGCACAATCAATGATGTTTATAAAAAAATTGGGGTGATGTAGTAGTATGTGCAGCATATTTGAGAAATATAACTTCATCTCATACTCTTGAAGGCAAGACTCCACATGAAATATGGTTTTTCCACCTTCCTTTGGTTACACATCTTAAAGTTTTTGGTTCCACCTACTATGTCTTGATACCAAAGGGGTAAAGAAACAAACATTTGTGCTAGAAGTCGAGATTCATTTTCTTGGGGTATTCAGACACCTCCAAGGCATAAGAACCATACAATTAGAGGCACCAAAATAAATATAGCAAGAAAACATACGCACATTGGAACATTACAACAATGCCCATAAAAAATTTTTGATGGTATACAACTTGATACCAAATCATCTTTCACCCCCCTAGTGTTTACAATGACCTAGGATGAAAATTTGATTTATATTTACCACAATTATGACATAGTAACCCAAAATTCTACCCATTGGTCTCCTTTTGAAACTTTCTTTGGGAATTTATCACTTTCACCTTTAAATATTATATATGGACAGTTAGGAGAAGTAAGGGAAGAAACCACATGATAAGCATTAAAAGATTGAAAATTCATTGATAAAATCATGCAAATCAATTTGCAAGCACAAGATAAATTGAATAAGTCACAAGAATGTTACCAGTCATGACATTATCAACACATATTTAAAAATTCATTCAAGGTGGGAGGAAAAGTATAGTTCCATTTAAACAAATGAAAAATACATGGTCCTCATAAAAATATCAAGGCTTTGCATTGTGGTCTTCTTTAATTGTTGGAGACTCAACCTATCTCCATATATGCATATTTACTCACTAGTGAGTATGAAAAATCTGAAACTCTATTATCCTCCCATGATGGATCAAGAAACTGAAGTGCAAGTCTTTCCTATCATATTGGACTTAATTATACCTAATGCTCAATTAGAGTTAGAAAAAGAAGTCTAGAACAATCAAACATGAAAAAAGATGAATTCTAGCAAGTTGGCTTGAAAGGACAAGTTCTAGGCATGGTGAAAGGGTACTCTATGGAGAAATTAGAGTGTAAAAAAATCCCCAGCTACTACAATAAAGCTTATGGGTACCAAAATCCTTCCTTAATGGAGATGATCCGAAATGGATCATTATATAATTTTCCATTTATTTTGGTTCTTTTTGGGTAGAAAAATGGAGCTATTTGCTTGTAGGGCCCATTTTAGGGGTAGATCATGCTTTGGTAATTTAGTGTCCAAACACTTCCAAAGCCTAATGGAGGCCTTCAATGATTGCTTTTAGGGTCAAAACTTTACGAACAAAATTTTCAACCTCTCCACCTTGTTCTATACTTTAAGAGCTTTCCAACCACTAAACATCACCTTAATCAATATTAAGTGTGAAGTTATGCCTCCCACAAATAATCCTATCATGTTGACCAACAAAATACCAAGTGTATGTCACATCAAATTCGTTACATTACATGTGGATCTAGTTATGTGTGTGGACTTTCAAGAAGATTCTAGAGGGTCCAAAACCCTAACCCTAATCTAAAGTTGAGGCATGCAAAAACCTAACCCTAATCCTAACCATAGACATCTATTAAGCCATGTTAAGTAGGCAAAAGCCACTTGATCCCACTCTCATTCAAGAGAAAACCATAAACATCTATTAAGCCATGTTAAGTAGGCAAAAGCCACTTGATCCCACTCTCATCCAAGAGAAATGTGAAGAGGCGCTTGGGGAATTACCCATGGACTGCAGCCTGATTCTTTAATAACCCTCTAAAAAGGAAATATGTTGGAACTATGTTGTATATCCTGTACATTCTTGTTATGTGTGTATATTTAGGTTGGGTGTATCTACTGGAGAACATAATGAAAATTAAACAAAACTAGTAAATGAATCACAATGCACATGCCACAACCTAGGAAAGCTAGTCGAATAGATGTTGCAAAAATGCACGTTAATATTGTCCAATAGAAGAGGGACACAAATTTATTTTACACAACAAACTGCAAATGTTACAAGCATTTTTCAATCACCTTCAGAGTAGGTACATGCTGTTAATTACAATCAAATGTAATCTGTGGAGTGAAAATCCAAATCACTTGCAAAAGCCAATTTTAAAATAAAATAAATCATTTATCGCTTGATAGGATCGATCGGGCCTTTGAAGCTGTTGGTTAATCCTTTGTTTGAACCTTTAGCAGAAACTTGAGGGGAGCAGAGCTTTGTTTGAACAGACTTCCTGGCGAGTTCAAAGACATTGGGTGTCTAATGGGATGGAGTAGGTGTCGAATCCGTAGACTACTCCCTTTTATAATGGTTATTTCCATAATTAAGTTCAAAAGTTGTATTTTTTTTTTATAGAATCTATATTCTTTGATAATAGTTACTTCCATAATTAAGTTAAAAAATTATACTTTTATAGAGCTTATATTTATTTACAAATTTAAAATTAAATGCGTCTTACTCCGTATTTTAGAATAAGGAATTTAAAATTAAACGTGACTCACTCCGTATTTTAGAATAACAACATTATAAAAATTTTAGAATAACAACATTATATGTTTTATAATGGCAATTATCTAATTTCTATGTTGAAAGAAAGCAAACATTATCAAAATTTTATTTATATATTTATCTTCCCTTTAACCTGTTTCGTTTCTTTTCATTTTATTAATGGAGAACAAAGCCCATCTTAACGGTGTAGGATGATTGGAAAGAATCCAAAGACAATAAATAGATTAGTGAAAACATTTAAAAATTGCAGGAACCAATAAATATATTAAATATAGATAAATATATTAAATAACGAACACGTGTTTAGAGCAAGGCTCCTTTGGTTGAATCTTATTTCATATTAATTCTTTCACAATAAGATATTAATTTGAAATCTCAAATGTTGTTATCGAAGGGAATCGAAAAAATATATTCTGCATGTTGTGAGAATGTGAAATAGATATTTTTGTTTAACGAGTGAAACATTGATTAATTGAAATATATTAAAAAGTCAACAATGATGCAATAGAAAGTGAGGATGGCCTAGGTCCAGGTAATGGCCGGTCCATTGTTGTGGGCGAGGATCCCATTATAGGTGGTTCTTCGGATTTCAGATTGTCTCCAACCTTATTATCTTTCTTTCTTGAGGGTTTTTTTTAAACATGTATCATATTTGTTCAAACATTTTGGTATTTTTTTTGTCTCCAATAAAATGGATTAATGTCTCACAATTGGGCTTGGGAATGGTCTAACTTTGTTTTGGCTTTATACAGATGCAATATAAAGATTTAAGATTTAGATGACACGATCAAATGATCCTAGAACTCATCTACGTTTATTTCATCTACAAAAATTGTATATGATGCCATTGTCTCAGATATGCAGGTTGCTTCTAAATGGTGGCATTCCATTTGTTGGAAATGTTATGTTCCTCCCAAGATACTGGTTTTTACATGGCTGGTGTTGGAGGAAAAGATCTTGACATGTGCCAACCTTCAGAAGCATGGTTATCAAGGCCCTAATATATGTGTTCTATGCTGCAAAAATTCTGAATCTATGGTGTATTTATTTATTGCTTGTCCAATCTCTTGGCAGATATGGAACCAGGTTTGTGCTTTCCATCCCATTCATTTCATTTGGCTAGATGCTCCTTTTTCAGCTGTCTTTTCAACTGGTTTATATTGTCTTCAAAGAATGGGGTGCTGGTATGTTTTTACATTTGGGAAGTATGGAAGTTGAGGAACTCTATTATTTTTTAAAACAAGAAGCCCTCCCCCAACTGGGTGGTATGCAGAATATTATATTCTTTTGCATATTATAATGATGAGTCACTTTTCTCCGAGATCGCTTCAAAACCTTTGAGATCTCCTGTCTATGTTGATGGTATGAGGGCCAACTTTGATGGGGTTGCGTGGTGGATGGTTCATCTTGCGGTGGTGGTGCTATCATATTTTTGAAGAGGAATTGTTTTTTCAAACTTTGGAGAATTGTGGCCTGAGAACGAACACCAAAGGGGAGCTCTTGGGTCTTTGGACGACTCTTTATTCTTCTTTAACAAACGACATTTTTATGGAATAGATTGAGGGTGATTCTCAACTAATCATCGATTCAGTTAATAAGATATGTAAAATCTTGGATTTGAATATCCAATTGTGGTTGGAGGATACATCCTCATTGCTTATGAGGTATCCCTAGAATTCTTTGATTCACATCTATCGTGAATCTAATGTCGATGCGAATGAACTTTTTGGTAGGGGATTTGGTGCGCAGGAGAGGCTCATCTTCTTTGAATATTGGCATTTTGGCTCCTTGCTTCATCCAGACAATTTGTTTTTTTTTGGAGTATCTGTTCTTGATGTCTTCATCTAGTTTCATATGGTCTCCTCCTTTATGGGTCTTGGAGGTTGATTTTGTTGCTCTTGATATGTTCCTTCCTCCGTGTTGTATGTTAGGGCTCTTTGTTTCTCATGATGTGGCTCAAGCATTTTTTGTGTGTGTCTATAATCGTGGAGCCTCTATGCTAGGCTTTGCATTTTGTCCATATGTACATATACTTTGCTAATTAAAGTATAATCTTTTTTTTAAAAGAATAAAAATTACATTGAATAATAATAATATGATGATCATGTTGTCCCAAATCATTTTTCTTATTTACATAATCTTCCCCTACCCCTTTAATTTTGAAATTGGAAACCCTCGAACTTTAAATTATGCCCCCACACGTCTTTAATTTTTAAAGTGGTAGACCCTCCCAAACTTTAAACTTTTCCATCTTTGACATTGAAGCCATTCAATTTCAAATTATGCCCCCACACGTCTTTAATTTTTAAAGTGGTAGACCCTCCCAAACTTTGAACTTTTCCATCTTTGACATTGAAGCCATTATGGAAATTGAAGGTCTTTCACTTTATTATGACTTATTTACAAAAAAATGTTGTAGTTTCTTTTCCACCAATTTAATAGAGAAGAAAAAACCATAAAGTTCATTCGAGATATTAGCGACACCAATTACAAGATGACATGTTTACATTAAAAAAAATGAAAACGAAGCACTTATTTATTATATCTATAGCTATTATATTATATATGTTATTAGCTTCGATTTATTTATGGTGGGTCAATCCTTCCTTACACTAGTTATAATATAGTTATATCTCAATTTTCAATACGGATTTTCCGCCTAAAATATAAGAATATATAACTCAATTCTTTGTATATATGGTACGGGTTGTTGTGTCTAAAATTCATTTGATAAACCACAAATTGGTCATTTTAAAAATATTAGAAAGAACCATGCCACATTAAAAAGAAAATATCCCACTCCAAAATATTTATCCAAAACAATGATTACACTAGTATGAGACGTTTCACAAATCCAATCATCCAAAACCATCTTTTCACTCAATTTTTCAATAAGAAAAAGATCATTCCTTTTATTTATAAAATCAAAGGAACCATTTACATTCTAAAATAGTATTAGTTTAATGTTGTGGAAATTGCCCATAGAAAGTACCATGCCAATCAAGAGTTCGTCTACTACTAGCTGCTACAATAAGCCTTTCATCAATCCAAACATAGGCTACATACTAGAAAAAACACACATCTAAATAATAGCCTAAAATTGTGGAAGCTAAAGGATGTCTTCAACATTTCTATAGAAATATTATACAAAAATCCTGAAGGTATCTGCAAAAATGATGTCCCCCTCAAAAAACTCCATCAGAGTGAGATTTCCAATGGTGAGATGCAATGCTTCTTTGGAGAGACCATCATCACTCTGATTATGTTCCCTATATATATGATGACATCCAATGGTGAAAAAAGAGTCCTTGAGAAATTTAGTTCTAGTGTACTAGTTCTCAAGTTCAAGGACCCTCAAAGCAGTCGCATCATCGATCCATCAGTGATGATCTTTGAATCACCAAAAACCTTTAGTTCTAGAAAACCCGTCCCATTGGCTACAAAAAGAAGAGCCCATAGTGCTAGCAGTTCCTCTCTGGTGTTCGTGCTTCTACCACAACCAATCTTCAGGTGAAAGTAATGTGTCCGGTTGATATATAATATAACCCTAGCACCACCAATCCCATTCGCAGTTGCTCCATCAAAATTTCTGGTTGCGGAATATACACCAGGAGCACTCCCAATCCTTCGGGAAGGCTTAATCCAAACATTCTACGAGTAATCAAACAAAAGACTAATGATGCCAAATATAACTCTATGAACATCCAGTTTCAACTCTCTGAAAATAACATCATTCCTAGCCTTCCAAATATGTCAGTAGAAAAATAAATGGAGATAAACATGCCTAAACCCTGACTTCATCCATTGTATCATATTAACCTGGAAAAAATTCCCTCCCAATGATAAGAAAAACCCAGATGAGTAGTGGCAGTCCGCCTAACATACTTCCCAAAAATACAACCCACAAAAAGATGCTCAACATATTCAATTTCAGCACAACAAAGTTGATAAACATTTGGTCCTACCCATCTTTTCATAAGAAGATTGTCTTGTGTATTAACCTTGTTGATAACACAGGGCCAGCTAAAGCATTTAATCATAAGTGGGATCTTCCATATCCACAGTTGTGCCACTAGCAATCTGCTGGTGTCGAAAGAGAGTTAACTATAAAATTATAGGCTAGTTTGGTTTTTATCTACCCGAAGCTGTATCAATGGAACAAACATGAAAACCATCATAGTATTCAAGACTCAATCCCAACTAAGCCAATGTGGAAGTATAGTGATCACATTCAAGCTTCCAGTCTCTAGCAAGATCAAGGTCCTCGATCGATAACCAATAAGTACCTATAGAAGACCAATCACCCACGTTCTTGGCCTGATTAAGTGTGACAATGTCATAATCATGGATATAGCTTACTAAATACCGCGGCAGGAAAAAGGAATCCTCCATACCAACAACCGGTTTAATCCCTACCTTGACCAATCTCCCATCTCCCACATTCCAACTGAGAGCCTTTCTAATCCAACCAAATACCCACATAAAACCATTCCAGATGAGTGAGGATTTAACAACCGAATGCTCCCCCTTTATATACCAATCCGACAAAGAGAGATTTCACAGATATGTAGCCCGCAATAACATGTTCTGAATTCCCTTCCCACATAAATCCAACCACATGCTTTTCAATCTTAAAGAGATGTTGAACCATTTAATATTTTTCACATTCCAGCCCCCAAACTCATAAGGTCTAGTAATCGAATCCCACTTCACCAGGTGTGAACCATGCTTAGATATTGTTCCACCCCACATAAATTTGCTCATAATCCTTCATAATAGAATTCGATACTTTGACAAGTGAGAACCGATATACATGCATACCACATAAAACCAATTTTAGAAGGAAAAATCTACCTCCAAAAGATAGGAATCTATAGGACCAATTGATGACCCTATTCTCAATTTTTTTAACAATCCACCACCAATCATTAGCATAGTAATTCAATGGTTTCAACCAGTGCCCCAGGTACTTGAATCCAATCTCTATCAGATCCATCTTGAGAGAAAAAATTTCAAGAATCCTACCAGCCACTTCATTATTAATATTATTGCTTAGAAAAGAATATTTAACTAAGTTGATCACCTTGCCCAAAGCAGTAGTAAACAAATCAATAATGGACTTAAAACACCTCCATTCAACCAAATTCTTGCACCCAAAGAGTACCACATCATCTACAAGTAGCATATGTGTGGTCCAATTCACTCAATTACCACACCATCTTTTCACTCAATTACTTCCAAAATTCATCTTTTCATCCAATTCCAAACCATAATCACCTAATTTCGATAGATTTTTATCCATGGGACACTAATAAAATAGTAAAAATTCATTTTTTAAATTAACATCAAAACTATTTTCAAATCCCACTAAGGTTAGTAACATTTTCAATCACAAAATTTGAACTTCTTCAACGCCAATACATATATGCAATTCCTTGGTCATGTGGTCTCCCATATATGTTAGATTCACAGTTGTATTGGAGAAGCAATGATATAGATACAAGAAGAGTTAGTAATGTTTAGAAACAACATTACGACATTATATAACTTTTTATTATTATTATTATTTGAGTGCATAACCAATCTCTTTAATTAGTTTAGATTTAGTCAACTTTGATAACCCAAGGTAAATCTAGAGTGATTAGTGATTACCGTATTTTTCATCATTTTTATGTCTAGCCGATCAGAGTGGACTTGATCAAGGAAACTTTAGTTGGTTTGATCTACCCAACCAAAACTTCATTAGCTAGTCATTTGACCGCTCAATCGATCCACCAAATGACACCACAATAGATTGATTGACATCCACCAAATGTCACTGTAGCATACTCACTAACATCCAAGAATATGGTTTAATGGAAAATTCCAAGACCCACCCTTCAACACAACTTCATGGAGAACTAATAGGTGGAAAAATCTCAACACCACCCCTCAATAATAACTCATTGAACCCCAAGAATAGACTAAGGATTAGAAAAATTTGCCTCTAACAATAAATTTGTAAAGATGTCAATAATTTGACCATTAGCTTACAATAAATAAGAGTTACCACATTTTATTGTACCAAATTTCTAAGGTATTGTGCATGAAGCTCAACATACTTGATCTTACTTGTGCTATAGGACTATGAGCCACATGGATTACAAATTGATTATTACAATAGATTGTAGCCAATCCCTTATGAGGAAACCCAAGATCTCCCATCAAGTTGTGAATCTAAACTGCCTCAATTCAAATATTTATTTCTCCTTTTTATTTGGATATAACAAAACACAAGAAAACACCTTGATTCATTTTACAAGACCAAACAATTGGACCATGTTCAAGATAACACGCATATCCATAAGTCAACTTTTGGACATCCCCATCACCAAACTAATCAAAGTTTGTAAATTCAACCAACTAATTTGAATTTATGTCAAAATAGTAAACGACAAGTTTATATGTACTTTTGAGATACCAAGCAATTATCTTTACAGCCTTCATATGGATCTCGTTTAGATATTGCATGAACATGGAGGTCAAAATTATAGCAAAAGCAATATCATGGCTACTATGAGGTAAATAAATATATCATCCTCAACTTTTGGTGAATCATATTCCTTACTCATATTAACTCCACAACTCTCCATTGAAACAAAGTAGAGCAAGGATTACAATATTCCACTTGAAATCCCTTCACTCATGATCCAAACAATACTTTAGTTAAAAAAAATATATCATCATCCAATTACATAACTTCGATGCAAAGAAAGAAATTAAATAGATCTAAGTCTTTCATTTCAAATGTATCTTTTAATTTTTATTTTAGTCAAAAATCAAATCTCCATTATTTCTAATAATGATCAAATCATCTACATAAAGCATGGTTAAGAAAACTACATCATTCACATGTATGATATATATACAATGAGATTATTCACATTGCTTGAAACTAAGTCAGGGAAAGAAAGTATAGCCTTCTCATGACATGCCCCACGAACATGTTTCAATCCATGCAAGGACTTCCTTAGTCCACACAAAACATTACCATTCTATAAAAAACTAGGTGGGTGTTCCATACAGGTCCCCTCAAAAGATCTTCATGGAAGAAGGTAATCTTCACATCCATCTGATGTACCTCCCAAACAAAAGTAGCAATAAGAGAAGAAAAATTTGAACAAAATTCATCTTCTCTACATGAGGAAATGTCTCCATGTAGTTGATACATTTATCATTGAGAAATCCCATTTACTACTAATTGATATTGTGTCTCTCAACAACACCATAACATTAAAATATATTATGATAGATCGATTTTCATTTTAAATCATTTGTATCTTGTGGACAAGGAACTAATTCTCAAGGTTTAGTCTCTAGCAAGGAATTGTATTATTCGACCATATCATTCTCCCATTTATACCTATCATGAAGTTGCATATTGTAAGGATTTATAACCCTACCTTTTCCAAACTGGTCTATTAGATTATATTTTCCTAACTTAGGAGTCATTTAGTTATTATTGGGTCCACTAGTACCATTGGGTCCACTTGGCCTGATAGGGCCACATGTACTAGTCACTAGAGTGTGGGGAACACATGGTGAATCACACTTTTATGGTCTTCCCTATCCCTATGCAAACTCCTTAGACCCCATGGACCATTTTTGTTCCTTTGATGTTTCCTAGATCATCCCTAAAACATGCTTAAATTGCCATACGCGACTTTTAAACCATTTATCGCGTATATACGTGGGTTTGACCTCTAAAACCACATCCATCGGGATGTGTGCAAAAGGATAAATTCTTTTGGAGTTTTCCTTGATGTGGATCCGACTTACTTGTCTCCTGGCCTTCCATATGCCTTGAGATCACTTGGATTCGACCTTTCATTACCCCATTGAAGAGCTATATAAGGAACCCTTTGGATACATTGAAGGCATGAGAAATTGAGAGCAAGAGAACTACAGTCCATTGTTGCCGAAACTTGTGCTTGATTCTGCATCCCCTTTGTCCCTTGGAGCACTTTTGTGTTCTTCCCAAGCTTGCCTTTTGCTTGTGAGCTTGCTGTCGAGAGATGGAGGATTGAAGTGGTGGAGGCCCAAGTGGGGGACTCGGTTTCTCCAATTCGGAGATGTGCCGACAGAGGTTGTATTCATTGTAATCTCTGATTTTATATTAATAGAAATATCTTTTCCTGTCCAATAATATGTGTTTGAATGAATATTTTATCCATGGATGATTTCAAATGCTTATATGTTATTGATTATATATGCTAGAGTGGAGCTAACACAATTATATATAGCATGCTTGTCTTGTTTATTGAATGTTGAGGAAGCAATTTATCAATTCAAGCTGGAGTTGGAAAGCTCAACGGGGATCTGCATCAACCGTCCGGAATAAGGTAGGAATCGAGATCCTTTAGTGTTAGTTGTTTGGTTTCTCTTACATATAGGAAAGGATTGATTTATGGAGTGAAGCTGTCTGTTGTGGTACCACAAACCATAGGAATTTCTCTCTGTAACAGAATTGGCGACTCCACTGGGGAGTTCATAGTTGTTGTCCTTTGGGGGTTTTTATCGGCATTTAATGTTCTTGAATTGCTCTTATTTCTCTGTTTCTGTGTCGAGTATAGGGGCATGTTTTCCTGGTAGTGTCTAATTGGTGTGAAGTTTGTCTCAGCTTGTCTATTTACCTTTATTTCTATACATTTCTCTTCCTGTACGCGATTTTTTTACTCATAGTCACGTATACATGCGGCTTTAGCTGCTATATCCGCGTACATACGCGGGTTTACTACGAACAGTCGTGTATGCCCCTAGTTTTTCCTTCTAGAGGAAGATTGAATGTTTTGGGGTGACTTTTGATGATTGCTGAGTCTCCTTTGATACTGCTAGAGTCTGTATACACCTCTGTTTCTGACCAGAGACACCTGTTTTAGGGTAAATTTATTTTTTAAGAATGTTCTTGTCATTGCATTTTCGATTTTTTGTTTTGGGATTAGTGCATTAGATTTATTTTACCTTAGTACTTTGTGTGAGTGTTGTTTGATTGTGCTTGTCAAGTCTGGGGGTAGTAGAATCATTCTTTTGCTTTAGTATCTCATTTTTATTCAAAAAATCCAAAAATATTTGCTTTTTTGCATCATTACACATTGCACTTTGCATTTTGCATGGTACTTCCACTAGATTTCCTTAGAGTATTAGTCAGGATTTCATATAGGAATGATTGCATTTTTCATTTGAAGAAAATTTTTGCATTTCACGTAGTAGCATGCCCTGTTTTTCATTTGACACAATGCATTTGGATTGATTGTTAGGTGTGCATTTTGCTTCATGTTGCGTCATAACACCATTGGTTGCACGGCCATTTACCTTTTTTGAATAATAAAGCCAATTAAAATCAATGCTTAATTAAAATGGATTACACTATTTTCTTTGATAGGGTACACCAACAAGATTAGGTTTTAGGGTCTTGGAATAGTTCATTGTGAGTAAATTCTCCAAGACCACTAAACAACAACATGTATGTGTCTGTCCAGGCGAGAGTGTGAAATTCCTTGGTATAATTAGTGTTTCTCAGGATCCTCCTCTTACAAGGGAGTTAAGCACGAGGCAGTGTGAGCGGTTATTGATTAGGATGACCCCTAGTCATAACTGAGTAGCACCGGAGATATTTCCAGGATTGTATTCGTATCTGGGGGCTCTTTCGAGAGTTTCGGGTTTTGCTACCCTACGCATACGGTCAATGCCACCTGCGACTGTCTACGTGAGCATTGATTATATTGAGGTGACCTTAGTTTCCTTACCTAGGATATCGAGGGGGTACTTTGCAGGGGTTATTCTGCAGGTGTCTCGGCCAGGTTGGGGTCGGACAGCACAGTCGCTTTACACGTTGAAGCTGAGGGCCACAATAATTGGTTACGAACCTCCGCGTGTTGTGTATGGGAGTTTCAAGCCTCTCCTAGGCGAGACATACCTGCTTCATTCGGGAACTCACTTATCCTACCCTCGATTGCTTGTGGTTGGCTTTAGATTTTATTGGTGTATGCTCTTTGCACGTTAGCTTGCCTAGGGTTCGCGTAATTAGAGAGTCTTTTGCATTTTTTGATTCATTGTGGATTCGGGTGCAACTCCTTGCCGTTCTCGTCGTTTAGCAGGACTTCCGCCTTCTACATCTCCTCCTCCTTTGGGAGAGAGAAACAGACGGTCCAGGCGGACTACTTTGCACATTGATTCACACACAATGGGAGATCATGAAGATGAAATTCCTAAGCTACCTTCTTCACTCCATGAGGTTGAAGAAGAAGATCCTACCCCTACATATGATCCTTCACTTGATATACCTACACACTCTGGGTATGATCCTTCACATGATAGACCTACCTACTCCAGGTATGATCCCTCATTCATGGGTCGTCGGTATTGGTTGTAAGACGAAGAGACTCATCATGAACCAGCAAGCACTAGTTATGGTAGTTATGATATGTCTGGTATTCCTACACATGATTTGGTACCGCATGCTGAGTGAAAGTTTGAACCTAACACTATTCATGGGGGCATTCCTAGTCACTTCCATGTGGAGATATTTGAAAACTTGAGTCATATTGCACCCTCCATCTCGACGGTGGAGGTCACATCACATGTTCATCCTAGACCTAGTGCTAGTAGTCCCATTCGGATACCAGAACCTAGACGAGTGACCGTAGGGAACACCACGTATATAATTTCACATGTCCCTTCATCCTCTATGCCTAGGTCTTTGAATGTTATTCCTCCCCCACATTCACGTGGTCCTTCAGGCCAGAATGTTGCTACGAGTCATGTGTGTATTGTTGCTACTCGCATAGTTGTGTCTCAAAGTCAAGTACCTCCTGTTGTTTTGGGGGGTCGTATTCCTACTTCTGGAGGTCATATTCCTACTTCTGGGACGTCTATTCCTACCTATGGAGTTTCTCATGGGACATATCATGGGGCTTCTTATGGACCATATTATGGACTACAGTATGCACAAAGTTATTCTCCTTATGGGTACGGGTATCAACAACCCGCTTACTCTCTGAATTATGGCTTTGTAGCGCCACATAGTCAAGGCACACCACATTATGGTGCTTCCATGCCACCCTACACGGGTTAAACAAGAGGAGGGCACTATGGCCAAGGCCATGGTGGTTACGGTAATCAGGCTTATGTGAACCAAAATTATCAAGGAGCGGGGCATCAACCTACTCATCCTAGGCTCCCTTTCCTCGCAATGCTAAATATTCCTAACTTGTCAAGACTAACGAATGATCATGTATCTCATGAACCGGATTGGCCGGCTATCCCTAATAAGCTTCCCTCGGACATCCCCAAGTTCGAGGGAAAACCAGGAGAAGATCCAAGTGAACATGTTACTACATTTCACCTATGGTGCTCTTCAAATTCCTTACACGAAGATTCGATCCCTTTAAGCTTGTTTCAACACACCCTTACAGGGCCTGGTGCAAAATGGTATATAGAGTTGCCTAGGGGGGCATTCACATTGTTCAATGACCTGGCTATGACTTTTCTCAACCACTTTTAGCTACCAGTGCGTTACGACGTTGGTACTGAACTCTTGTCGACATTTTGGTAGGATAAAGCCATGCATATCTCGAACCATATCCAAGAGTGGCGTAGACGAAAGAGATTGATTAAAGCCTTCATACCGCCAGAGTTTCTCCTCGAGTGGTTCCTTAAATTGTTACTACCTTATATAGCGAAGGATGTTTCTACATCCGGAGTTCAAAACGAGGAACAAGCCATTTTTAGGGTGCAGGAATTAGACTTGATTTATGCTCAATCTGGTTTGTTATATGAGATCATTCCTAATGCTCCGCGTTCTAGTTTCGAACCTAAGGTTAAACCTGGACCACATGCCGATGGAATTGTTGGTTGTATGAGTACCAAGCCTGCGGATTCAGTTGTGAAACAGGTCAGTCAATTATCTATCAACCAATCTGCCTCAGGACAAGCCATGGCTTCGTCTCAACCCACCCAAATGGCGAGTGTGATTTCGGTGCAATTGTCGGACCAGAAGGGTAACCAGCAACCCGGAAGGAATAAGAAGAAGGGTAAGAACAATCGTAAGGGTGGGAATAGGAATGAAAATTCCAACTCTAATGACAAGAATTCCTGAAATGCTGGGGGGGACAAGCAGCCTAAACGTAAGGTTAAGTTTCCTTGCAAGTTGTGTAAGGAGGACCACCTCACTCACTTGTTCCCTCGAATTGACAAAGCCTCGAGATTCATAGCACAGGGCCCAGCTGTGCTGACAAACCCTTTACCTCATAATCAAAACATGAACTCGAGGACCCATGATCAGTCTAGTGGTGATCAAGATCCGCCGGAGACTAGTGGTCATGGTTGCATCAACATGGTCCGTGCTACTAAGGTTGTGACTCATGCGAAGGACTATTGTTCGTCACAACTCAACCTTGGAAAGGAACCTGACCCACCTAGGAGTCCTTTGCATATTGAAAAACCTATGGATAAACCTGAAGTTGCACCTCGCATTCCTAAGGGAGTCCTTAAGCATTCGGGACACAATCCTAATGCCAGAGCCGCCCAAAACTATTATGTTGTTGAGGATTTGGGCCACACTCCTTGTGCGATGTCTGCACTTGAAGTACTTCAGAGTTGTCCTTCGCAAAGGAAGGCTTTGCTTTCTGCCCTAAGTGTGAATGGTGATAATTCTTCCTCTGTGATCTAATTTGAAACCGCGGGACTTCAGCCTCGCTTGCCTTACTATGTGTCTCTCTTGATTCACGTAGAATGTCTTAACATGATCGTCAAACGCACTATGATTGATGAAGGCGCTACTGCTTCCGTGATGTCTTTGGCGTGTTGGAAGGGTTTGGGTTCCCCTGAGTTGTCTAAATCCAGTACCATGTTGACTTCTTTTGATGGAAGATCGTTTCAACCGCACAGGATTATTCCTTCTCTTAAAGTCCATTTGGGAGGGAAGATCATTGCGATAGAGGTCGAGGTGGTTGATGCGCCCCTTGACTACAATTTGTTGCTGGGTAGGAATTGGATGTACAGTATGCAAGCCGTAGCTTCTTCTCTATTTCGAGTTGCATGCTTTCCATTTAATGGGAAGATAGTTACAATTGATCAAACGTAATTCAAGAATCCGTTGGTTACCGCATCTTCGGGAGCTTCCATCCCGATTGTAGAGCACTCTTAGCCGGCAACTGGGAGTGTGGGTGTTGGCATGTATCCATCCCTTATGGGAAGCTTTAGTTATCCTACACCTATTCTTATGATAGGGTCTAGTTACGGTGAGGCTTCGTCATCGATAAGATCGGTCTCTTTTCGCACAACCTATATGGAGGATCCTTGGATTCTTCCTACACCGATTTCTTCGAGTGAGCCCATCAAGACGGATGTGTCGTTGCCTACAACTATGATAGCTTATCAAGATAATCTTCTGTGTGTTGCAGATCCTAGTCCTTCCTCTTCACGGATGGAGGAGGAGGACCCATATGTACTACCTGCATGGGCAGTTCAATCTTCTCACACACATGACTGCCTTGATAGTGTTTTTCCTTCAAATGAGGCTATTATTGAGGCTATGTCTGGGGTTGAGCAACCTTGGGAAGACTTGCATCACAGATAATATTTTCTTCCCCAGCTTGACCATTTGGAGTGTGAAGACTATAGGGGGATTCTTAGTGAGAGAATTGGTAGTCCCATGGTTCCATTGAGCTCTCCTAGTCTGATGGCTGATGGAAACAGGGCGAATATATCTCCTACCATCCCTATCAATATCTCTCATGATCCTAGCAAGATTGAGAATGTCTATATTGGGGCATAATGTTCCCATGCTGAGATTCAAGAGTATACCGAGCTATTCAAAGAATTTCGTGATGTATTTGCTTGGTCATACGAAGAAATGTCAGGTATCGACCCTCGCATTGTTGAACATAAGATTAAAACTTATCCTAATGCTAATCCTATTCGACAACGCTTGCGTGCGGTGAATCCTAGGAAAGCACCCGTGATTAAGGCTAAGATAGAAAAGCTGTTGAATGTCAGTTTTATCTATCCCGTTCCCTTGACAGAGTGGGTTTCAAACCCTGTTCCGATTGATAAGAAGCAAGGAACGATCCGTATATGCACTGATTTCCGTGACTTGAATTGTGCCTGTCCTAAAGATAATTTTCCCACACCATTTATAGATCAGATTTTGGATGAGTGTGCGGGAAGTGAGGTATTTTCCTTTATGGACGGCGTTTCTGGATACAATCAAATACAAATTAAACCTAAGGACCAACATAAGACTGCCTTTATTTGTCCTTGGGGAACCTTTGCATATCGAAAGATGCCTTTTGGCCTTAAAATCGCTGGAGCCACTTTTCAGCAGGCTATGACCTTGATCTTCCATGATCTCAAATCGATTATTGAAGTCTTTTTGGATGACCTTGCTACTCATTCTCGCATTAGAATGTGTCATTCCTACCATTTGAGATTAGTGTTCGAAAGGTGTCGCCATTATTTGGTCAGGTTAAATCCTCACAAGTGCATCTTTTGTGTGAATTCTGGTCACTTATTAGGGTTCATTGTCTCCAAAGAGGGTATAAGAGTCGACCCTTTAAAGGTTGAGGAAATACTTCAATTGTCTCCCCCAAGAAACATTAGACATATTCAATGTTTGCAAGGCATGACAAACTTCTTACGGAGATTTGTCGTGAATTTTGCCAATTTGACTAGAGGCTTTATGCGTCTTTTGAAGAAGGACACTCCCTTATGCTGGGATGAGCGAGCCCTAGCATCGGCCCCGGTGATTAGTCCACCCAACTATAGCCATGAATTTCTACTTTATGTGGTCGCGTCCATGGAGACGATTGGTATGGTTTTGGTTCAAGAGGATGAGGAGCTCCAAGAGCATGTCATATACTATCTGAGCCGGAACCTTATAGATGCGGAGATTCGTTATTCCCATGTGGAGAAGCTTGCCTTAGCTACCGTTCATGCGGTTCAAAGATTGAGACATTATATTCTCCTTCTCCAGACCTTGGTGGTTGCCCATGTCAATCCATTTTAGTTTGTCCACACCAGAAAGATGATAGGGGGAAAGTATAATAAGTGGATTGTCATCCTGCAAGAATTCGATCTCGAGTTTGTTTCGGCAAAATCAAAAAAATCATTGATTTTTGCAGAGCTTATATCTGATTTCCCAAGTGAGGAGGAGGAGGAGGCTTTTGAAGATACGTTTGTCAATGAGCACATCTTCTTGATCTCAACTTTGGATCCATGGTATGGAGACATTATCATATATTTACAAACATTGAAGGTCCCTACTCACCTTTCACGGGATGAACGACGACGATTACGTCACGTATCCAAGAATTACCCCATAGTGGATAACACATTGTACCACTATGGGGTAGATTCCATTTTACGTCGTTGTTTAACTCATGAGGAAGCTAAGCTTGTGCTAAATTATTGCCATGGAGGGGCGTGTGGTGGTCATTTATCTGGGCTTTCTACAACCCAAAAAATCTTGAGAGCAAGTTATTTATGGCCATCGATCTTTAAAGATTGTGTAAATGTGGTCAATAAGTGCCACCCTTTCCAGGTGTTCACACGTAATATGCACTCACATCCTTCCCCGTTACATCCCATTATCACCGCCGGTCCCTTCACTAAGGGTTCTGTGATGCTCTCTTTTTGCAAAATCTGAGCAAAACCATAACTCAAAACCAAATCTTCAGATTTTTTTCCACATCATGTTCAAGAGTGGTGGTCTTATTGTTGTTGAAATACAGTTAGGTCCAAAAATACTAGTCATTATCTATGTATGAAGTGAATTTTCACTACTATTGTAACTTTCTTTGATAATATAAATTACAGTTACATTATTACTTATCATGAGTAATTATTTTTGTATATTTATTTTATTGTTTTGCTTTTTTATTTTATTTTATATAATTTGATATGTTATATAAAAATGTAAACAAATTTGACACTCATGAATTTGAAGAAAATTTAAAGCGAAGGGCATTGAAAATACAAGACCGTCATAAAATTTATGTTTGACAGGCAAAAAATATTTGAAATTCCAGGCCTGATCATAAGCATCAGGATTCAGTAGTCGCACAGATCTCAACGCAGAGATACCACTGCTTCACATATTAGGTTTAATACTAGATGATGATTGCATTTTACATAGCCACATCATGGAGGGAGAGAACTGACCAACAACTCAATGCAGCTCCAATCGTATGCATATCTCTTTTAGAGGAATGAATCCCGCAGCTGGCAACATTAGTGTTTGTATTCAAGGCCTGGTCCCAGTGCTGGAATTTGACATGGTATAACACGTATTTAGCCAATGAAAACGTATTTGACGGCTAAAATTCTGTGTTACACGTCATGGTCTACGTCCTGGATAAAATGGAGACCGTCAAATTGACGTCTAATGATATTTATTAAACGTCAAAAATCATGGTACCTAGAAGTATGGCACTAAGTGAGTCGGTAGGTAAACCGTAACAAGCAATTTATTTCCCAAATTAAATGGGTCAGCTTGCCAAAGCATGGTTTGAAACTCAAGGAAGGAATGGATTATGGAGTGATTAAATGACATTATCAGCACTGAGCAGTAGTAGGTAGAGCACTCGTACCATAGAGTTAATTCCAGGCCTTCCCGGATTATTGCTTTTTTGGCATCCTCCCAAATTCCAATTGCCATACCAAATCAGTGATCACGATTCACATATGCCTCGGTTTCTCCGGTGGTGGTGAGAACTGGCCCCATCTGATACTCATACTCCATTTTCACGTAAGAAGATGATGAGGCTCAAGCCCTCACTCGCCAAGGAAGCCAAGCACATGTTCTTCTTTCTAGGACAGTGGAAGCCTGGAGGCCATCATCCATGGCCTGAAATTGTCATGCCTGCAATAACTTGTGGGCACTGGGTACAAATGATGTTCCTTCCCTGATGGAAGGCAGAGAATTTTTATAGGAGACTGAAAAATTAAAATTCAACACTGTTCAATGTGGGGATAGAACTGAGGGAGATAGAGGAATCAGGATGAACTGTCCTTAAAAATACAAGATTGGCAAAGGTTGGGATTTTTGTTTATTTTCAAAATTCTTTTATGTTTGATGATATGACTTTGTTCTATTGCTAGTTCTTCTATAAGAGTGTGGTCGTTTATCTGGTTTTCCTCACAAGTTTTATGTTTGGCCCAGGGGTGAAGAATTTTTTTGTTTGGCCGAGGGGTGAATCATATTAGGAAAACAAATCAAGACTCGAAATATTACAATGTTTATATGAAATCACAGGTGTGTTACGCGTATCCCATTTGGGTTTTTGACCATCTTATTTGCCCCTTTTATATTTGCAAATAAGGATTTTATGTTTATTTGGGATAGGTACCTGTTTGTTTGTTTGCGTGTTATTTCATATCAAAATAGAATAAATACCATGTCTCGTAGGCCCTCTAATAGGAAGGAATTTTCCACCCTTTCGTGGTTTCCCTCGCCCCCCAAGCAGTAGGATCCATCCCAATTTAAACCACCAATGACAAACTACTGAAGACCCACCCATGAGGAATATTTGTAAATTAACCATAGCATACATACACACGGCCACTGTCAACTAGTAAGGGTCCACCAGTAAGAAAATTATATAGAATAAGACCCAACAAGCATGCTATGTTCCCATCGCACACAATATAGAAACGAATCATTAAGAATAGTCCAAACGAAAGAGAAATCATTGATATTTCTGGTTGGATTTAGTGTTGCTGGCATTATGCCATTAACAAAGTAAGAGTAAAACCTGCATTGCATATTTTCACCATCATCATCTCATAATTTCTCATTCATATACTAGAAAGAAACAGATTTTTTATGTGATAATTTTTAAGGATGTGATGAGCATGAGCATTTTTAAAAATGTTCTATTGGTAAAGCTCAGCATATATCAATTCAGAAAGGCTAAGAAAGTCAATATATCATGGTTCCCTCGAGGTCTCATTGGTTTGAGAAGGATGATGAAATGACTACAGGATACGCCCCTTACGGCCATCCCACAAAGTAGGATCCCTATTTCATTCAATTAACAACACTTTCCTCTCCCTCTATGAGTTACTCTTCTTTGGCATGTGCTGCATTTTTAACACATCAGTGTATGGAGTCACCACCTTACATGTAAAATCAACTCTTTGTCGCTGTCAATTTTCCTTTCAGTCCTCAATCATATTGTATAGAAACATGTCATGCTGTAATTGGTTTTGATTTTGTAGATGCTAAATAATATATATTTGTTTTTAGCAAATTTTAAAAGCTTATCTCAAATTGCCTGGGATTCATTTCTTGGTAAAGGTATTTGATTGAGAAAATTGTATTTCACAGTTTCATAGATATAAAATTGTATTTGGTATGCATGGACATAGCCTTTGCAACATTTGTTGCTATTAGCTAAGTTAAAGTTTGTAAGTATGAGTTTTATTTATGTTAAATTAAATTATCTGTTTTTTTAATGGTTCAAAGCATTTGGCGTGGAGATTTTAGTAGACACCTGTCCCCTTATACGCCAACCCCACAAGTTTGAAAATAGCATTTGCTTGACAGCTTGGCTTGATTAGGTGTATGAATTAATGAATTTGTTGATGTTCAAATATATGTAACCTTTTGATAATAAAAAAAGAAAGAATAGTCATTTATTGGGTAATTGAGGCATTTCTTTAAAATTAGTTTTTTTAATAATTTTATAAATTTTAATTATTCTATTATAAAAGAAATAGACAATTTTTTTATAATTAAAAATTATTATATTTAAAATAATGATGTTATTATATTCTTGTTAGTTAAGAATATATAAAAATGTTAGTGTTATTATATAATTATTGGGTATGATATATATATCACAATCTAATTTATTATTTTTTATAATATAATTTATTTATTTTTAGTTAGTTTCATATTAGTAATTTTTAATATATATTAAATTTCAAATTATATGTTTTATATATGGTCTTTGGACATATGTTTGAGTTAATTTTTTTGGTTTGGTATACTTTTGGATATAGGTGGTGAGCCATTAAAATTTACAATGTCTCAAAAAAGAAAATTCCAAGTCACAATTGGAGAAATGTTTGGATGGAAAAAAGAACAAACTTGCAAGATTCAAAATGATTCAAACACTAGTGAAGAAACTTAAAATACTCAATTGCAGCAACAATTGGATGAAATTTTTGGAAGGTACTCTGATGAAGATGTAGATGAAGAAAGAAATGAAGTTGAAGAAGAGGTTGATAATGAAAACAAAATGAAAGTGCAATCAAAAAGAAAATTTCGTATGGAATGGCTAGATAAGTTTGATTGGTTGAATTATGTGAGGAAAGATGATAAAATATATATGAAATGCAATTATTGTGAGAAGTATAGGATGAGTGGACCATGGGGTTTAGGGAATGGATGTATGACGTTACAACATGATGCTCTTGTTACTCATGAAAAATCACTAGTACACAAAGATGCTAAGGCAAGATGGATTACTATATTAGAGAGAAAAATGAAGCCAATTCCAAATCATGTTCAACAAGTGGAAGATGCTAATAAAGAAAGAGTTATTGCTACAATGAAAATATCATATTTTGTATGCCAAGAATATTTATCTTTATCAAAATATGAAAAACTTTGCAAATTTCTCATGGATGCAAAAAAACCACATATGCCAAAGTCTCAAGAGTATTCTTCATGCACAAATAGGAAATCTGCAAATGATTTTCTATACTGCATATCAAGATATCCTGAACAGATTCAAATAAAAAATATGTTGGAGAGTCCTTTCTTCTCATTAATGGTTGATGAAAGCACTGATCGAACCTTAGAGGAACACCTTGTTATTTATGCAACATATTTAGATTCCAAGGGTCTTGGGCCACCTATTTCACAATTTATGAAGCTGAAAAATGTAATGGATGGAAACAGGAAAACCATGTATGATAGCATCAATCAATTGGTAAATGTTAGGGGCCTTCAATATAAAAATATGATAGTTGTTTCTATAGATGGGGCTTCAGGAATGATTGGACAGGAAAATGGATTTGTTTCATTTTAAAAAAAGACACTCCAAATCTTATTACAGTCCATTGTGTAGCTCATCATGAGTCTTTAGCAGCAGCAGACGCTTCTAAAAGAATTCCTGAATTGTTATATGTTGAAAAAATTGCAAACAAAGTGTACTCGTGGATTCAAAATTCATGAAAGAGAAGTAATGAACTTAACGATTTGCTTAAATTCATGCAAATCGATGTTCTTGATGTTCTGCATTTACATGCAGTCAAATGGTTATCTAGGGGAGAAGTTATTATAAGGCTTGTAAAGCTTATGCCTGCAATTTTAACATTGTGTAAAGATGATAAAAAAACTTCATCATGGTATGATTAGACACAAATTTATTCCATTCAATTTTGTTTATGCTTGCTGATGTGTTGGGTGAAAAGAGACATTGTCTAGATGGTTTTTGAGAAAAGAGACATTTGCAGAAGGTATAAATTATCTTTCAAAATTTCTATGTGATTCACAATATGGATATGTTGAAATTAAAGATGAAGGGGTAATCATAGATAGACACGAGTTACGATATATATCTATTCCAATTGGGGAAATTGATTACAGTGATAGAAAACAAGCTATGAAACCTCATATTGAAGGCACACAAGAGAGTTGCCAACAACTCACAGAAGGCTATATCGAGTCTCTCATAGACTCTTTGAATGAAATATTTCTAGATCTTCATCTTTTTAATTTAGCAAAATTGTTCAACCCTTGTTATTATCCAGAAGAACGTTATAATCGTGAGAAAAATTCAGAGCACTGGATTTTTAAACTTTTTCAGCATTTGCAGCATACCATACCAAATGATGTCAATAATGTGCATTTATTTGATGTTAAAGGTTGCAAAAGGGAGCTGCACCCTTTTGTTGATTCATTTAATCTTGCTTGTGAGGGTTTCTCTATGAAAGAAGCATGGAAGGTCTTCCGGAACACAAAACAATGGCACACAAATTTTCCTCATATGATGAAATTATGGCAAGTTGTACTCACTATTCCTGCAAGTACAGGGGATTGTGAAAGGAAATCTTCTAAACAAAATATCATTAAAAACATTAGAAAATCAAAGCTAGGATTGGATACACTAGATGCACTAATGAGAATATCATTGAATGGACCTAAATTATTTGTTGTTGATTGGAATGTAGTGTATGAGGTGTGGAGAGATACAAAGTCGAGAAGAGTTCTCGAGGTTTGAGAACTGTAAAGTCTCCCTAACTTTTTGAAGTGATTTGGGTTTATTTTCAAACCAATTATAGACAATTTTTTGGGATAGATGCATCAAGATATAACTATTGACCAATTTTTAACTTTCCAATGAAGTATATATACACTTGAAATAATTTGGTTTTGAAAAGCTTCAACAAGAAAAGGTAATGTTTTAAGGACATTATGTAAGCTTTTATATTAGATTTAAGTATTTGTCTTTTGGAATTTATTTTTAATTTAATAATCTTTCTTGCAGGAATTTTGAAAATTTTGAACTTCGTATGGAATCATTTTGGGTATGTCTGATATCTATTGTAAAAAAAATACACAACTTTTTTTTATAATTAAAAATTATTATATTTAAAATAATGATGTTATTATATTATTGTTAGTTAAGAATATATAAAAATCTTAGGGTATGTTATTGAGTTTAGTTAGGCTGGTGTAGGGCTAAGTGAAAAAGAGTTATGAATACGATAGCCAATTATATAATTATATATGGGTATGTTTGATATCTTCTTTTTTTTTTAATCTGATCCTAGCCATGTAACTCAAAACTAGGTCTATATCATGTTCAAGAGTCACAATCTTATTGCTATTGAAATACCCTTTGGTAAAAAAATACACTTCACTATTATGGCACTTGGAGCACTAGTGGTCATTTTCTTAAATATGGACAAGTAAGTGTTATCTTAATAGATATTCTTATTATTTGAGTTGAAAAATTCAAATGTTTTCTAATTGATAAAATGGTTGTTGATTTCATGTTTTAGGCATTCTATTTGGCTGTAATTTATTTTGCAACAGAATTTGAGGCATATTTAATGTGATAAAGTTGTTATTTTATGTTACAGGTTATGACTTTATAGCAATACATTAGTTCTGTTACAGCCTCACATTTCCAGTAAAATATCACTTTGGTTAAGCTTCACATTGGCGCCACATGAAGGGTTCTGTGATTACAGCAATACATTAGTTCTGTTATAGCCTGTTTTTGCTTCTCATTTTTCTTGCATTTATTTGTGATTTAAAGCTTGGTTTGGTTCATTTCTTTTTAAATATTTAGTTTTTAGGTTAGTTTTAATCTTTTCCTTTAATTTTCATGTTTATATTTAAGAGATTTCATAGTTTTATTTTTCCAATTTTGGTTTGATTTATTAGAATTCATAGTTAAGGGGCTTATAGAATGTTTATATGAATTAAAAGGTCCTAAAAATTAGCATAAAGTCTTGATCAAGGTTATTACCATTGTCATAAGTTGTATTATTGAAAATGAGTAAGACATGCTTTCTTGTAGCGCAAGCCTGAAAAAGTCCCACACACGGGCTACAAGAAAATCGCGCAGTTCGAAAATCATGATTTTTGGTTTAAATTTTTAGAAATTCTCACACATGAGAGGTCATTCATAATTGGTTAATGGATTTGATACGTGTTTCCTCAAGAATGATCATTGTGATAGGTGTTAATACTTCAAGCAAATCATCATGAGGGTGAGTTGCGGTGGTCTGTTGTAGAGTGATGGAATAATGATGATTAAACACGATGAGACAAATTCGCCTTGAATTTCGTATCCCCTGAAGTGCACAAAGATCAAATGAGTTCGTGGCAAAGTATTAGCAGTGTATAATCAAATATTGAAGCAGGTCATAAATCTAGGGCTTTAAGGGGCGATCGTTTGGAGTTATCGTAGTGGTTAGAGAAGATTGAGGAATGAAATTGGACACCTGACAGTCAAGAAAGCACGATGCTAGTACCTTGATTCATCACTTTGACAGGTAGGATACGAATTGATATCAAAGTCCATGTATTTGGGTTCTTACTAAGAAAAGGATAAATGATGGAATTGAATAAATATTATTAGTATGTAAACCTAATTCATATTTAATGTCAAATTTTCTGTCAATGGAATTAAGGCATTTATCAGTTTAAGCAATAGAGTCCAGTTTGGGTTTTGGTTTCCCAATATAGCATTGTCTATCAAATTGTCAACATTTGAATAGATTTAGAGTTTGTTTTACTGAAAGAATCAATTTGACAGTCATTCAAAATGAAAAGAAGTGGTAAAACCAATAGAGTTGAACCTTCAGACATGAGCTGGGTTCAGACTTTTCTAGACTGTGCAAAACTGGTTTTAGAGGCAGGATGGTTAAGTTTTTTTGAAAGAATCAAGGGGTATCACACAAAAGTCTATTATAAATTTTCTCAGGGTTTGGATAAAGATGTTGTTACTTTTGATACTTTGAATTTTGAATTGACCAAAGAATTGTTAGCAGAAGCTACAAGGATCTCAGATGAAGGCGAATACTAGTTTAAAAAAGAGCCTTTCACCTTTAATGCATAGAAATAATTACTTCCAGATGTAGTAGCAGATTGGGGAAAGGGAGTACCTATTCATAAATTTAAACCAGAATGGATAGAGCGAATTAAAATCCTACAAAGTTATATCACTTCTGAAGGGAGATTTGTTTTTGTTTTTAAGTATCATTTTAGGTTTTTGCAACATCTTAGCCATGAAGCCAAAATGAATCTCCCATTCTTCTTCTTGAAAAGTTTACAAAAGATGTCTAGCAGGGTGAAAGAGAATCAAGATCACACAAAACAATCTGTGTTTCATCATGGGCTTATAAACTAGTCATAAGAACTGTACGTCAAAAAAGGGAGAAAACATGGGATTATTTCCTATTTTGGTCTGGTTTTCAAACAGAGAAGGAAGAGCAGTCTCAGAAGAGACAATTGAATAAAGGTCAGAATTTGGTCAAGAAGCTTAAAAAGAGAGTCACAGTCAAGAATGAAGAACATAGTGAACCAGGAAAATCTATGAACCAAGAAGATGAAAATATTGAAATTGAACTGCAAATCAATATTGAGAAAAACAAACTTTCAAAGTCAGAAATGAAGGAAATGGAGCCTTTAGAAGATGCTTTTCCTGAATATTTGAACCAACGTGTAAAGGAAGATGTGAAAGAGCAGGAACAAGTTCCTATTACAGTACTCTCTGAAGAAGAGGAAAGGTCATTATTTTGATGAAGCTAGGGTTCATACCAAACAGGATATACATACACATTCTAAAGAAGAGACAATGTCACGAGGGAGGAAAATGAAAGTTGTCGAACTAGCTTCTATTACACATCAAGGGAAAGTTTTAAAAATGTTAGGAGAAATTGGAACAGCTTGGAGGCCCAAGACTAGGCCAAAGAACAAACTCAGATTAAATATGAAGAAGTTATTAAACCCTAAACTAGCTGAAAAGAATATTACAGTAATTGAAGACTCTTCATCTCAGGAAGAGTTAGAAGACAATGAAGATCAAAATAAAAAGGTTATGAAGGGTAAAAAGCAAATAGTTTCATAAAATAAACCAATTTTCACTGAAACCAAGATCTCAGAAATATTCAAGGAGGTTCGAAAGAAGATGATTTTAGACCAGCATCAAAATGATTTAAAGAGCTCTTGTCTAGAGAAAGGAGAGGTTGCTGAGCAATCAACTCAATGCAGTATTAAAGCCAAAGAGTATTCAGAAATCCTTGTGACCTTGACAGAGCATATGGAAGAAGATGAAGAAATTTTTAAGAAGCTGAAAATCCCTTGGATGCCAGAAGGAATGCATCCAATATCAGAAGGAAAGTGTATTGATTCTGAAAATGAAAATTTGCAGAGGAGTATCAAAAAATACAAACATCAAATTAAGTACCTGCATGATACCAATGAGGGATTAGTGACTGCAAATAAAAGACTGAGAGAAGATTTGGAAGAAGTAAATAGTCACTATCAGGAATTAATTTCAGTTTCTAAAGAGGCTTTAAAAAGAAGGAGACATACAGAGAGCCTGTTTATAGAACTAAAACAAACTATTCAAGAGCTGACACAGCAAAATGAGGAGTTGACAAAAAGAGTTGAAGATTTGGAAGCAGGTCACCAAAAAGAAAGAGGGAAGACTCAAGCTTTAGAAGGAATTGCTCTTTTAGTGGAGGTAGTAAAGGACTTGTAAAAGTACTTTAAGAATAGTAGTTATTACTTAGTTTGTGAAAAGTTATTTCATTTTTGTATAATGATAAGTCTTATTAAACAATTCGATAGATGACCTAAAGGTAGTTTTGTTCAGTTATGTAACTGCTTTTGAAAGAACAAGATAAATGTAAGTCTGGGAAAGGACCAAGGGTTCGATTTTTGTTGCAAGGGGAGGCTATCAAGCTGTGGCTTATGAAGCTAAGTGTAAAAGCTCTTATGTATTTTTGAATGACTGATTATAAAATATATGCAACTATAAGCCCTATTTAGCCTATTGTCTGGTTTCATTTTTTATTTGTTTTAATCACTCAGTTGATATACTCATTTCTTATTTAAGGTTATTATCCATGAAATGCTTGTTAATTGTGGGTGGAATTCAGTGTTGTGATTATTGTGTTTGGTTTATGTTTTATATGTTATGCATCTCAGTCCTTCAAATGTCCATGATTCAGTGTTTGCTTTAGCTTTGTGGAGTTTCTTCCCTCTTGTTTACAAACTATTCAACCAAAACCCTAAAAAGACCTATTTTACTTAATTGTGTTATTGAGATTGTGTTGCCTTGTTCTTTCGTAGTCTAAGAACAATTTTTGGCACTAACATCTTTGGCACCATTGCCGGGGATGAAGCTGAAAGCCTACTTTCCCCGGGTTTACTCATCATTCAACTGGTTTTGAGAGGTGGACTTAAACCAGCAAATTTTAGAAGACTACTTTTCACCAAATATTTCACAGTGGCTACTAAAAGAGTTGGAACAAGAAGTAGACCTAGTTCACCTTTACAACTAGGTGTCTCAGACCTAGAACAGATTCTGAAGACAGCTAGGAACATCAAAAGGTCTTAGTCATCTCCAGCCCTATGTAACCCTAATCAACTAGATTTATCATCATATTTTTTTGTTTTTAAGAAAGAGGAACAAGATTCTGCCTAGTTGAAACCTTCAATCCCTGTTAGTAATTTTCAGGTTTTTACCGATCCTAAAACTTTCAAGAAAGCAAAGACCTTATCACCTGGAAAAATTCCTTTATTTCACCTAAAAGTTGGTAAAACTCCTTTTCAGCCAATTCCTAGTCAAATCTTTCCTACATCTAAAACAATCAGCTTAAACATCGAAGCCAAAAATCAACCTCTAGACATGATGGACCAAATGGTGGCAGCTAGGTATGCACCTCTAGTTTTGTCTCAACCTTTAAATGCTCTTCCTGGGGGGGATTGCCAAAAATACTTACCTAGGTTTAATGGAAAAGGCGAGACTACAGTTGAGGAGCATTGGGATGCATTTCTTAGCTATGCTGATAATCAAAATATAGAAGCAAAGGATGTGTGGATGAGGATGTTCGTACAAAGTCTTGATGGAGAGGTCAGAAGATGGTTTAGAGAGTTACCAACAAACTTTATTACTATAATAGAAGAGCTTCAAGATCTTTTCATTAGACAGTGGGGTGATACCAAGGATCACACATATTACATTATAGAGTTTGGAGCCCTTAGAAGAAACAAGGATGACACTATAGTTGATTTCTCGAAGATTTTCAATAAAATGTATGGCAGAATTCCTGCAGAGATTAAACCTTCAAAAACTTCTACAAAACTTACTTATGCCAATGCTTTTGATCATGAGTTTTCCCTACTCTTGAGAGAAAGAATACCTATCACTTTACTTAACATGAAGGAGTCAGCATTAGAAGTGGAGTCAAATATGCTTGCTTCTAATAGACTGAAGGGAAATTCAGCTTATCAAGTGTATGACAAAAAAGGAAAGAAAGAGGCAGCACCAGTGGTTTCAACATCCCACTCTGCATAAGGTAAGATTGATGAGATGGAAAAGCTAGTGAAATTCTTAATAGCCAAACTAAACAAATTGGAATTAGAGAAAAAATCAATTAAGCCTGTTTAAGAGGGAGACAAAAACCCTAACAATCCAAACCAAAACAGAAGACAGTTTGTACCTCGTTTCATTCCTAGAGAGAGAAGAACAATGATATACAACGAGAAAGGAGAGAAACCGAGGATCAAAAGGTGCCACCACCACTTCAGAATAATGTAGCTGATGAAGGAGAAATAGAAGAGGAAGAGTTCTTTGAGGATCCAGATCAGGATATGAATTATTTTGGAGAATAGTTGACTGAAGATTTTGTGACTGAAGAAGATTTTTTAAACTCTGAATATTATGATGCAGATGTGTTTGAAACAGAAAATGATTTGAATCTTGAAGTAACTGCTGTGTCTGCTGATATATATCAAACTAATCCAAAGAAAACCCTAAACTTAATATCAGGGCCAAAACAAGTGATTCAAAATCCTAGGAAAAAGGCAATTATGCCTCCTAAACAGCAGTCTGATCCAGTATGAGAAAACAAAATCAGGATAAACAGAAGAAAGTTATTGAAGTTGAAGAAGTGAACAAAGTTTTGCAGAATTTTAATCTAGAAAATGAATTGTACAAAATTAAGATTCCTATGCCTTTCACTGAGTTGATAAAGAATCCTTCTTATAAAAATTCAGTCTTGAAAATGATTGGTTCAGCAAACAGTCAAGTACCCTCTAACACAGTAAATCTACAAGAGGAAAATCCTAAAATTTTCATTAGATCAGCTTTGGCAGAAAAAACTGAAAATGATGCAAGTGCATCTCCTCCTTTTTATATTACTCTAACTATTCATGAGCAAATGATACATAATTGCCTTTTGGATTCAGGAGCATCTCATAATCTCATGCCAAAAGAAGTCCTGGAGGGTTTAGGATTGAGTATAACAAAACCTTATCATGACTTGTATGCTTTCGATTCTCGAGCTGTCAAATGCCTAGGAGTGATAAAGGATATGGTAGTTAGTTTAGCTCAGCTACCTATGAAGAGTGTAATTATGGATGTTGTAGTGGCATACATTACACCTAAGTTTGGAATGCTCCTCTCTAGATCGTGGGCCAAGAAGGTAGGTGGAACACTACAGATGGATTTAACATATGCAACCATCCCTGTCTTTAGAGGTGAAAATAGAAGGTTGTATAGAGAGTTACAATTTGCTTATGATGACAAGAATCCTACAAATCATCCCTTGTATGCTGTTGAAAATGATTTGTGTACTTGTATGTTGCATTTTAGTGATGATAATGATGTTGTTGGTTTATTGCAGGTTGAAAAGGAAAAATCAGTCACATGCACTAGGGAACAGGAGGATGAACTTTGGCAAATGTATTTTGATGGATCATCATCCAAAGAAGGTGTTGGAGAAGGAGTTGTTTTGATATCTCCTGGTGGTGAAGCGGTAAGATTAATGTACAAGTTGAAATTTACTACCACTAATAATATGACAGAGTATGAGGCTTTGTTGTTAGGTTTTAAAGCTGCAAAATATTTAGGTATTCAGCAAATCTCTATGTATGGTGACTCCGAGTTAGTTGTTCAGCAAGTAAGGAATAACTATCAAGTAAAACAAGATCTGCTGAAAGTTTACCGAAATGAAGTATGGGACATGCTGGACAAATTTTTTGTGGCTTTTAATATCACTTATATTCCTAGGGACCATAACCAAACTGTTGATTCTCTTGCCCTAGCAGCCACACATTTCAGGATTCCTAAAACAACACAGCTGAAGTATCCTATTGAGATTAGGTACAGACCTTCTGTGCCTGATAATGTAAAGCAATGGAGAGTTTTTGAAGATGATATTGGGATAAAAAGGTTTTTAGAGCTAACATGTGAGTTTTCCAATTGCTTAATTGATTAAGAACAAGATGATGAAATTGAATATTTTGAAGGTGTTGTAGAAAATGAGATTGTAGGTCACAAAATCATTGAGCTGAAAGGTAATTTCATTCCTAAGGGTTTGGTACCTTTGGAGAGGATTTTTTCGAAGGATGATACTCGTTTAAAACCAGTTATGCAGTCTTCAGAAGAAAATGTGATGAATTGCAATATTGGTACTAAGGAACATCCCAAAATGTTGAAGATCTCAAAGGCACTCACAACAGAATAAAGAAACAGGTACATCAAGTTATTGAAAGAGTATGTTGATGTTTTTTCTTGGTCATACGAGGATTTGAAAACATATGATACTGGTATTATACAGCATAAAGTTCCTTTGAAACCAAATGTTAAACCTTTCAGACAGAAATTAAGGAGGATAAATCCAGCTTTGTTTCCTATTACAAAAAAGGAGGTGAAAATTTTATTAGATGGTAAGATTATTGTTCCCCTCCGGTATTCTTCATGGGTTGCCAATTTAGTACCTGTCAGAAAAAAGAATAGTGAAATCAGATTGTGTGTTGATTTTCGAAATCTGAATAGATCTTCATTAAAGGACAATTATCCTTTGCCAAAGATTGAACAGATATTGCAAAAGGTGGTTGGTGCATAAATAATTTCAATGGTAGATGGTTTTTCAAGGTATAATCAAATTGCAATGCACCCTGATGATAGAGAAAAAATAGCTTTTACTACGCCTTGGGGTACTTTCATGTACAACAAAATGCCTTTTGGATTAATGAATGCTAGAGCTACTTTTCAAAGGGATATGGACATAGCCTTTGTGGGAGAGAGGGATAAGTTTGTAGTAATCTATTTAGATGATATTACAGTTTTCTCACAATTTGATGAGGAGCACCTAAAACACTTGAAACAAACTTTCCTGAAATGCAGAAAATGTGGTTTGTCTCTTAATCCTAAAAAGTCACATTTTGTTGTACAAGAAGGTAAGTTGTTGGGCCATTTAGTCTCAGCTGATGGCATAAGGATAGATCCAGAAAGGGTAAAAGCTATTCTGAAAATTAGTCTTCCAAGGAGCAAGAAGGATGTACAATATTTTATTGGAAAGATAAATTTTCTGCGTTGATTCATACCAAATTTTGTTGAAACCATTAAACAGATTACAGCTATGTTGAAGAAGGATCAGGAAGTTAAGTGCAGGGATGATTTTAAGAACCCCCCTAGATTTATATGTAGAAAAAATTGGCGAATCTCTCCGATATATAGGGAAATTTGAAAGCGATTTTATCAATAATATGATATGTATATACAAAAAAATTGGTGAATCTTTCTTTTTATTATATAATGTTGTAAAATCCTAGCAAATATTTCATTTTATTATAAAATGTTGTAAAATATTGGCGATTATTTCACTAATTTATAACATAGTGTAAAATCTTGGCGAATCTTTCACTAATTTATAAAATATTGTAAAAATAGAGGAACAACAACATTAGTCAAATAACATGAATCACATCCTCAACAATAGAACATGTAGACTCACGAGTCACAACTAGAAGGTGTTTGTGAAACACAATTGCACTGACTAGATTCAGGGCAAGTGGGGACTCCACTTGTTACCTCGTCACTTAATGGTCCAGTGGACATGTGGGGACCTGAATATTGACAAAACGGTAAACTTATAGAATCAGACATTATGCTCGATCTTGGCCTCTTAAATTTAACCTTTTTTTGCATCTTAAACTTGCTTCACTCTTTTGTTCTCTCCTTCAAACTATAATCAGTCTGCCAACTAAGAAATCCAGGTTGAACAATATTGCAAATTCTTGTCGAGAACGTAGCACAACATCTAACCCATCCAAGTCATCGCGTAATATGTATAGCCTCTTCATGCAAGAAGGTTGTCTTATAAAAATTTACAGTTTAGGTTTAGCCATTTTTTGCATCTCAAACAAACTAAAATTTTATACTTTAATGCCTAAAACAAAACTAAAACATTACTGCTGTAATAAATTCAAAACATAATTTCATCTCTTGCAACTTTAACATTCCAATTGTCACTGTGTTAAAGTTGGATCTTGAGATGGTTTACCAATTACCATGTATAAAACATAAACAATAACAATATTATAATTAATGAAAAGAACGATAGCAATGTACAAGAAATAAAATAGTAATAACAATACTAGTAAATTTAATAAACAGTTAACAAAGAACAATAATAAAGCTAGTCTAGAACTATTTGGATCAGCATTATACTCAGATACTTTTAGGTTCAGATCTTGTCACTGAAAGGACAAGTCACCAAAGGAACATATGGCATACCTTGACAGAGAGTAGGCTATAGTGTTGTATGTTGAGGTTAGATACATACAGTAGAAAGCAATATATCTTAGTCACCATGTGTGAAGACCCTAGTAGGATAGTAGTAGTGATATTTAGTCCAAAACACAACTAATCAACCTTAAAAGATCACAACTCCCTCTAGCATAATTAACACCAAAGAATTCATGTCCAGAAAGGTAAGGCCAAATTAGCCATGACCTAGCTAGGAGAGGTTACCACAATCCACTTTAAGGATGAGGGAGGTCATCACAGTCCATGACCCATATAGGATAGATCATACATAGTCACAATCCATTAGGATAGACCTTATACAGTCACAAATAAGGTTTAGCATCCCAAGGGGGATGACGCCAAAGCTAACAATCTAAGAGTATCCCACAGAAATGAACACGACCTATATTTTTAGCAGCAAAATGGTCTTGGATCAACCTAATACAGTCACAGGTCAGCTTCAGAAAGTCACGGCCCAGCATGGCAGTAGGAGAGACACCACACATTCCATGGGCCAAATACCACAAACAATAAGGGTGCTAGTACCAAAAGTACCATAAGTCAACTAAGGGTCACAACAAGGTGGTAAGGAAACCCCCATACCCACAAGACCAAGGTGTACCATAAAGGTGGGAAGCCAACCCCTTTTACCTACAAGACCAACAGGACCAAGGACTTTAATCTTTTCTCTCTCAAGGTATATCGTCATGTGTGCTCCATATATCTTTATCATCACTGTATAAGGAGAAGATCCAAAATGGATAATGTGCCACCAAAAAAATGCTACTATAAAATACTATATAAATATATAGAGAGAAAAGGGAATAGGTGGTAGATAATGGTCTTAGGCTATAAGGCATGAGTCATGTAAGTATCAATATAGTACAACAAATCCATTATGAATCTCAGGTGCAATTTATCAAGTTGTAGAAGTCTATTGAATTTATCAATCTATCAAGCGCTCAATGTATCAAACTGTAAATAATCAATGAGACCATGAAACCAAAATATCTGACTACCACATACCTGACTACCTACCTGTGGTCATTCGACTAGACCATCGGGATCACCTCTAATAGCAACGGTATCCTTTAGCCTCTCGTACTCGGAGTAAGGAAACAAGTATCGTGACTTTGATGAATTCTTGTTTGGCATTGTTTGTAGCTGGAGGTTTGTGCTAATAACTAAGTTTGTATAATGGTATACAATTTGACATGGTCTATAATCTTCAAATACATAACCTTTTTTCTTTTATGCGTGGGCAACCTGTGTCAAATATTCTCCTTTGATAACCATCGACCCAATTGGAAAATCATTTCCCTCAGAGTCGCTTAATGAGACAATGAGGGTTTGCTTCCCATCCAAGCAACGTGCCAGCCAATAGTCAGTGTGCCATTCATTGTCTCTTGGGGAAACCACTGCGTATATGTGCCTTGCATAAAATAAAGTGAAAACCTAGGATTCAGCTAACTAAACACATCTAGTCGTCAAACATTTTAAAGTTATCAACGTAATAGTTGAACCTGGTTGTATGATGTCCACATTTCAACTATAGCATTGTCTGACATCCTAACTGAATGGAATGCATAAGTTCCTTGGACGGTCTTGCACTCATATAGGTGTGATCGATCTACATCGACCACCTCCCAAAAATATCTATGTACATGTGATTTTTGAGATGATTGGTCTTCTTTCCTTCTAGCTCCCTGCCCCATCCCTAAAGAACACCATGCAACAATGGTCTTTGCATCTCAGATGAGTGAAATAGCTGTGAATTTCATCTCTTGCCTACGTAATGCAATCTTGATGCATGCACCTGCTCCATCATGTTCCCCTTTTCTGTGTTTGGTCTCAAAATAGTTCCAAATATGTGGCACCTTGTGCCTCTTGTGGTAGATAATGGTCTTAGGCTATAAGGCATGAGTCATGTAAGTATCAATATAGTACAATAAATCCATTATGAAGCTCAGGTTCAATTTATCAAGTTGTAGAAGTCTATTGAATTTATCAATCTATCAAGCGCTCAATGTATCAAACTATAAATAATCAATGAGACCATGAAACCAAAATATCTGACTACCACATACCTAACTACCTACCTGTGGTCATTTGACTAGACCATCGGGATCACCTCTAATAGCAACGGTATCCTTTAGCCTCTCGTACTCAGAGTAAGGAAACAAGTATCATGACTTTGATGAGTTCTTGTTTGGCATTGTTTGTAGCTGGAGGTTGGTGCTAATAACTAAGTTTGTATAATGGTATACAATTTGACATGGTCTATAATCTTCAAATACATAACCTTTTTTCTTTCATCCGTGGGCAACCTGTGTCAAATATTCTCCTTTGATAACCATCGACCCAATTGGAAAATCATTTCCCTCAGAGTCGCTTAATGAGACAATGAGGATCTACTTCCCATCCAAGTAACGTGCCAGCCAATAGTCAGTGTGCCATTCATTGTCTCTCGGGGAAACCACTGCGTATATGTGCCTTGCATAAAATAAAGTGAAGACCTAGGATTCAGCTAACTAAACACATCTAGTCATCAAACATTTTAAAGTTATCAACATAATAGTCGAACCTAGTTGTATGACGTCCACATTTCAACTATAGCGTTGTCTGACGTCCTAACTGAATGGAATGCATAAGTTCCTTGGATGGTCTTGCACTCATATAGGTGTGATCGATCTACATCGACCACCTCCCAAAAATATCTATGTACATGTGCTTTTTGAGATGATTGGTCTTCTTTCATTCTAGCTCCCTGCCCCATCCCTGAAGAACACCATGCAACAATGGTCTTTGCATCTCGGATGAGTGAAATAGTTGTGAATTTCATCTCTTTCCTACGTAATGCAATCTTGATGCATGCACTTGCTCCATCATGTTCCCCTTTTCTGTGTTCGGTCTCAAAATAGTTCCAAATATGTGGCACCTTGTGCCTCTTGTGGAGAATACACAACCATTGGAAGACACAGGAATTTTTGAATTGCCCCGCACAACCATCAGACCAAATCCAATGGTGTTCCATATGTATATTTTTATGCTCCAAGTGTTTGTAGAACAATTTAAAGGTGTGTTGTACAAAATCCCAAGTCATGACACCTGTCATCACTTATGTAAAAGTGATAGTCCTTCAATATAACCATGTTCTCTTCAGTACTATCTACCCCATGTCTATAGGTGATATGGACCATTATGCTAACCTGATCTAAGTTATAATATTGACTATGAATCTCGTTCTGTGGTTGAAGAGTGTAGTTTTCTGAAAAATCAACCAATGATAATATAGTTCCAATAGGAAATGTATCCTTGCACGCTCTAAACTGCTCATCTTGCCAACAAGCCACATGTACATGCTTTACATACTGTTGTGTATTTTCAAAGAATTCGTCGATGAAGTTGCATACCAGTACCTGGTAGATCAATAATAAATATGTACAGATCAATAGGTTGTTACATATATGAAGTAGCAATAGATGAAGGAAAAATACTATTCAGGAACTCATTACTAACCTGAGAGGTGACCAATTGTATTATTTTCCTTTCATTCCCTCCACCGATATCATACGTGACATATTTGATTGACTACAAGTTCACTTCATGTCTCCCAAGTTCATGCTCATCAGTGACATGTATGCATTTTTCCAAAAATTCCATTCCACCACACCTTGGGCATGTCCCATCTACGTAAGGCCTTTGATAAAATGTGCAACCTTTTGTCCCTCTACACAATATGTTATGGATAAACTCTCTAGATGATGTCAGTGGCAATGTAGTTGAGCATTCATGCACAAGAGTGTTATGCAAAACACGCAATATATGTATATATGTGTCATAATAATAAGTATGCTCAATGTGATACCGACAACAACATGTGTTACGAGTTGTGTTTATTTTAACATGCCATTGTTTGCATTTCTCGAAGGATCTTTGGCCCAAGTTAAGTTCATTATGTTCATGCCTAAATATCTCATATAATTATGTTTGTGTCATGTCAAGAAAATGTTTAATGTGGGCCTCACGATCCCTTGAATCCATTCTCAATTTTAGTACATATTTTTGGTTGGATGAAGGTCTATTATTGTCACGCCAAAACTCCTGCACCAGTCCCTTTACCGCATCAATGAGCTTCATATCGGAGCGTGGCAACCTGCCAACAAAGTACCAGACATCTATTTCACCAGATTCAAGTTGGTCTCTTCTATAACAATACCTACATAGTGCTATGATATCCAATCCTACAAGTTTGGATGTAGGCTTAAGAAGGCGAAGGGCCCTGGTGCTTTTGTTCACGATCGATTGTGACAACACACAACGAACTGCATTGCAATCCTTTGAATGAGATTTCTTTCCAATATTACTAAATGCATCTACCAAACTTTTAACAACATAAGAACTTGGTTCAGAACTGTTTATCATCTTTATCCTTAAGTTTTTCCTAAGATGAAGATGAAGATGTTTATGATGATGATAAAGATGAAGATGAAGATGTTTATGATGATGATGAAGATAAAGATGAAGATGAAGATGAAGATAAAGATGAAGATGAAGATGTTTATGATGATGATGGCGATGATGATGATGATGGCGATGATGATGTTGATGATGATGTTGATGATGAAGATGATCATGACGATCATGGTGATGTTGATGATGATGATCGATGATCAATGATCATGGTGACGATGATGATGAAATCGTGGATGGTGACAATGATGAAGATGATGATGATGTCGACGATGATCATGATGATGATGATGATGGTGATGATGATGACGATGAAGATTATGATTATGAATATGATGATGATGATGATGATGATGATGACGATGATGAAGATAATGATGATGATGATGACAATGATGAAGATGATGAAGATGATGATGATGATGATGACAATGATGATCGATGATCATGGTGATGATGATGATGACAACGATGATCGATGATCATGGTGATGATGATGATGACAATGATGATCGATGATCATGATGATGAATGAGGATAATGACGATGGTGATGATGATGGTGATGATGGTGATGATGATGATGATGATGATGACGATGATGTTGATGATGATGATGACCATGATGATGATGATGATGATGTTGATGATGTTGATGTTGATGATGATGATCATGTTGATGATGATGATGATGATGATGAAGATGATGATGATGATGATGATGATGAAGATGAAGATGTTTATGATGATGAGGATGAGGATGATGACTATGGTGATGATGATGGTGATGATGATGATGATGATGATGTTGATGATGTTGATGATGATGTTGATGATGAAGATGATCATAATGATCATGGTGATGTTGATGATGATGATCGATGATCAATGATCATTGTGATGATGATGATGATGAAGTCGGGGATGGTGACGATGATAAAGATGATGATGATGAAGATGAAGATGAAGATGAATATGATGATGATGTCGACGATGATCATGATCATGATCATGATGTTGATGATGGTGATGATGTTGATGATGATGACAATGAAGATTATGATTATGAATATGGCAATGAGGATGATGATAATGATGATGATGGTGTTATCGTTGATGATGATGATGATGACAAAAATGATGATGATGATGATGACAACAATGATCGATGATCATGGTGATGATGATGATGATGATGAATGAGGATAATGATGATGGTGATGATGATGGTGATGATGATGGTGATGATGATGACGATGATGTTGATGATGTTGATGTTGATGATGGTGGTGGTGGTGGT
>LPNX010614327.1:380845-424886 GCA_001517045.1 Pseudotsuga menziesii | reverse complement strand
GGGGGGGGGGGGGGGATTCCTTGGACTTGTGAGGGGAAAGACATCATGGGTGTCAATTTATGATGAAGGGTTTTAGAGGGAAAACACCCATGGGGGAATATGAGTGGTCCATTATTTTGACGTTGATGGAACATCAAAACTGGGATATTGACGATTGTATGGGTTGCAAAACAATGTCAGGAATATGTTTAACAAAGGGAATTATTGGTGTTGAAAGGAAAGTAAAATGATAATATTTGAGGGTAAATCCTTTCATTATTTTCTATGGTAGCTCATTTGGGTGTTTTGATTATAATCCTACACACATGACACACATACCCAAGAGTAGTAAAGGACGTGACAAAGGTATGGACAATGCAGAAATAAGAACTCAAATCATGGCTCACCTATGAGGTGCGTTGTCTTATGGGTAAAAAATATTTAGATACAACCCATTGACAAGGTTGTTGGGTGTTATACCTTCCTAATATTACAAAACATATGCCCCATTTGGGATACATCGATGTATGACAAAGGGGTTGGTCCTCTTAGGCATGAACTTTCCTGACCAAGGTTTGAAATATTTTTTAGAATTGAACACTAGAAAAAAATCACCCTCGCTAAAGGTACGTGGGAGGATGTGACGGTCTTATTGGGATTTGGATCAAAGTTTCATGGATTCATTTTTTTGTAGGACCAAAATGTAGGGAAGATCACGTTTTTCCAATTAGACGTGTTCTTATCAAGTGTGTGTTGTAGCATATTTTTGAGAAATTTGTTGAATTCCTCTACTTGGACATTGTCTTGAAGATAGTAGGGGGTATAGAATTCATGTTTGAATCCTGGGAGGGAAGATAATTCCTCAAAATTTTGATCTTGGAATTTTTTTCCATTGTTAGAGAGTAATTGTTTGGGGACCCCATACTGCATTATGAGATGGTTAAAGAAGAATCACATAATGATAATGGATTTGCATACAAAGGCAGACATGGCTTCCACTCATTTGGTAAAGTAGTCGGCCACCACAATTATATATTTGTGTCCTTGGGAAAAGGTGGGACTACACTCCATGTAGTCAATGGACCATTTACAAAAGGGACCTACCATGATGATAGGGTGTAAGGGAGATGGTGGGGATTGGGTTTTGCAAGTGAAGACTTGATATTTAATGCATCTTTTGACAACATAGAAACAATCCTTGAAGATCAATGGTTAAAAGTGTCATGCACAGAGGATTTTTTGGGTTTTGGACAATCTAGAGAGGAGGAAACCACAAGAACCACTATGAAAGTCGATGAATACTTGTTCTTCCTGAATGTGGGATAAACATCGATGCCTGATGGTATCTGCTCCCTAGCGATAGAGGGCATATCCAAGGAGGAGATACTATGGGTATTTGTGGTGAATGCATCTCCTCTCATTGCGGGAGAGGTGAGAGAAAAACTTCTGTGTTTTGAGGTAATTCAGTATATCGTTGCATCGAGGGTCATCAGTGGTGATCTTGAAAAGGTGCTCATCAGGTAGGTGATCGTTCCCTGGTGCACCTAGCATAGTAGTGAGGAGGTATGTAATGAGATAAACAAGATATAATACATTTTTTCTTTTAGGGGTTACAAACTTGAGAACAAATTCATGGAGGATTATGATCCATAATGCAAACTTACTACTGATAAGATGGTGACTAAGTATGTATTGCATAGGATTAGAGTATGTTATGACAGTAGTGTTGTGTGGTAATGTAATGACATATCTTCTGCACGTAAATGATGACGAATAACACAAGTTTCTCATATTGGGTATATTCTATGGCAGGGTCAACTAACATTTTGCTAATGTAATAAATGACATGTTCATTATTATCATTGACTTGTTGGACCAAGATGCTTGCCACGGTGCAAGCAGATGTAGAGACGTAAAGGGTGAAGTCTTTATTGAAATTTGGTGGAGAGATCAATGGTGCAGAGGCTAATGCTTGTTTTGGTGCTTCAAAATATATTTTAGCATGGTCATCCCAATGGAAAGGGATGTCTTTACGAAGTAGTTGCAAAAATCCGTGGGCATGTGTGGCATAATATGGGACAAAGTGATGAAGGAAGTTGTATTTTTCTTGGATACTTTGTAGCTAGCACCGCGTCCATGGAGGTTGTAATTACATGATGGATTTCACTTTAGAGGGTTCCATCATGATATGTGCTCGTGAAACTATGAACACTAATAGGTGACTCGTAGTGATGCAGAAAACACATTGAACGAGGTTCAGTCGGATATCATATTTACAAAATCATGTAAAGATGGTGTGTAGATCCTGAAGGTGATCTAACCGTTTATTTGACTTGGTTGTGAGGTCATATATGAAGGATAAAATAATTTCCGTGAGGTCATTAAACATGTAAGCTATGACTCATTGGAAGGTAGCGCCCACATTTTTTAGACCAAAGGGAATGAATTGGTAGGCAAAGGTCCCCCATAGGGTGGTAAACTGTTAGAAACTAGGTTCGCAGAGCAATAACAGATATACAGTTAAATCAATAAACAAGATGCAAAACACATTAAAACATTACAGAGAGACAAAAATATAATGTGGTTCACCCAAACGATGGGCTACATCCACAAAGAAATTTCCAGTCCTTTTATTACAGTCCAGAAAGATGAAGGGATACACCCTGCAGCAAAACCAATGCACTTCCTCTTCACACTCTCACAGTCTCTCTTCCAATACAATACAATACCACACACAGTTGTGTTACAATTCTTTTTTTATAGGGGAAATACCATGGGAAAATACTACAGTTAACCCAATACCATGGGTCCGCAAAACTATTGGCCAACACACATCCCAAAAAAAATCTAGGGGGATCTGCCCCCAAACCCCCGTTTCTCGAGGGCACTGCCCCCAAACCCCCTTTTTTAGGGCACTGCCCCGAACCCCAAGGCAGGGGGAATGAGTGTACAGTACACCTGGGGTACAAACACAATTGAATAATATCTTTGGATCTAGAAGAGTAGGCTCCAAAACCAACAATCTCCCACTTGGAGACTGATCATAGAAAATCCACCGCTACTGCACTTGTTGGACTATGCTCTGGACCTTGGACTTGGAAAATTTCTTATTTTCACCTTCATGCTTGAAGGCCAATAGAAATTGAGCAGGAACTCAGTTTCTCTTTGGTTACTCCTTTTGTCAACATGTCTGCAAGATTCTGGCTAGTATGTATATTTTCCAGTTTTAACAGTTCTTCATCTATAGCAGATCTTATGAAGTGGTACTTGAGTTGTATATGTTTAGTCCTCAAATGAAAGGATGATTTCTTTGCAAGATGAATGGCACTCTGGCTGTCACTGTACAGCCTACTATTCTCCTACTTCTTACCCAATTCTTCCATGAACCTTTGCAACCAAATCATCTCCTTACTAGCCTCTATAGCAACAACATACTATGCTTCAGTTGTTGAAAGTGCAACAACCTATTGCAGTTTTGAAATCCAACTTACTGTTGTTCCACCCACAGTAAACACATACCCTGTGGTGCTCCTCCTATTGTCTTTATCACCAGCCATATCTGTATCAACATATCCCTGTAGAACAGTGTTTGAACCTCCAAAACATAATGCATGTGAAGTGGTACCTCTCAAATACCTGAGAATCCACTGTACTGCTTTCCAATGCTCTTCACCTGGATTATTCATATACCTGCTCACAACTCCCACTACATGTGCAATATTTGGTCTTGTGCACACCATGGCATACATCAAGCTTCCAACCGCTGATGAATAGGGAATCCTAGACATGTAATATATTTCTTCCTATGTCTCTGGACACATCTCCTTACTTAGTTTGAAATGGATAGCTAAAGGTGTACTAATTGGTTTTGCATTCTTCATTCTAAACCTTTGCAACACCTTTTCTATGTACTCACCTTGAGACAACGTCAATTTGCGATTTTTCTTGTCCCTTGTTATTATCATACCAAGGATTTGCTTTGCAGCACCCAAATCCTTCATCGCAAATGAATTAGCTAGTTTTCTTTTGAGCACATTTATATCCTGCATGTTAGACCCTACAACAAGCATGTCATCCACATACAATAACAAGATAATATATCTTTCGTTATCTAGCATCTTGAAATAAACACAGTGGTAAGAATGACATCTATCATAACCTTGTTCTGTCATAAACTTATCAAATTTTATATACCACTGCCTTCAAGCTTGCTTCAGGCCATACAAGCTCTTCTTCAACCTGCAAACCAAATTCTCCTTACCTTTGAATTCATACCCCTATGGCTACTGTATATAAATCTCTTCCTCCAAATCCCCATGGAGAAAGGTTGTTTTTACATCTAACTGTTCAAGATGCAAATATTCTACCGCCGTTAGACTTAAAATAGTTCTAATTGAAATCATTTTAACAACAGGAGAAAATATTTTATCGAAGTCTATACCTTTCTTTTGTGCAAACCCCTTTACAACAAGTCTAGCCTTGTACTGCTTCTTGCCTCCATCTTCTTCCTTCAACCTGTAAACCCATTTATTCTACAATTCCCTTTTTTCTACAGGCAAATTAACCAGATCCCAAGTCTGGTTCCTTACCAATGAGACCATCTCCTCATCCATGCCTTGCTCCCACTTCTTTCTAGTTTCTACCTGCATTGCTTCTTCATAACATTCTGGTTCACCAGAATCAGTCATCAATAAATAATACAGTGAAGGAGAGAATCATTCAGGGGGTCTACTTAACCTGGTTGACTTTCTTACAGTTGCAAGATTTTCAGGTACCTGCTGCTGCTCTTGATTTTCTGGTGCCTTTGGAACTTCATTTTCTTTGATTTCATCAAGCACTATGTAGATTCTGTGTTTTCCTTTTCTTCTTTCTTTCCCTGCAACTAATCTTTGTAAATGACATTTTCATTGAATACTAAATCTCTAATCCTAATTATTTTTCGATTTTTAAGATCCCATAAGTGATAACCAAAATCATCAACCCCGTATCCAATAAAGGTACATTTCTTGGATTTAGCCTCAAGCTTTGTTCTACCATCTTTATCAATATGGACAAATTCTTCACAACCAAAAGTTCTCAAAAATGAGTATTTTACCAGTTTACTTGTCCATGCCTCCTCTGAAATACCACCATCCAAAGCGCTTGAAGGCCCTCTGTTTATTAAATAAACAGCAGTGTTTACAGCATCAGCCCAAAACTGTAAGGGAAACCCTAGATGCAATCTCATACACCTTGCACGCTCCATGATCGTTCTGTTCATCCTTTCTGACACACCATTTTCTTATGGTGTTCTAGGGACTGTCCTCTCTCTGTGAATCCCATTGTGTGAACAATAACTGTCAAACTCCTTGCTGCATTACTCGCCTCCATTATCAGATATGAGACATTTCAACCTTTTTCCTGTCTCATTCTCTGCCAAAGCTTTCCACTTCTTAAAAGCATCAAACACATCAGATTTTTGTCTAATGCAATAAACCCAAGTTTTTCTAGTTGCATCATCAATAAAAGTAACATAATAACGAGAGCCACCAAGAGATTGTACCTGAGCTGGTCCCCATACATCTGTATGGACAAGCTCTAACTTTTCACTCTTCTTTTGTTTCCAAACCCCGAGAAATCTAACTCTCTTTTGTTTTCCATAAACACAGCTCTCACAGAATTCCAAACTTACCTGCTTCAAATCTAGAAGCAGTTTCCTTGAGTGGAGAATCTGCATCCCCTTCTCACTCATGTGGCCAAGCCTATGATGCCACAGCACTGCACCTATTTCTATGGAAGCTATAGAGATAGAATAATCAGTATTATGAGGACATAAATATAACGTACCTACCCTATCTCCTTTTTCTATTACCAGTGATCCTTTAGTGATCTTCCACCATGTTTCTCCAAACATAGACAAACAGCTGCTATCTCCCAACTTCCCTATTGAGATCATATTTCTTTTCATAGCAGGAATGTGCCTTACATCCTTTAGCAGCCATTCACTTCCATTATTTAACTTAATCCATACCTTTCCAACAATTCTACATGGTTCATCATCCCCCAATAAAACATGTCCAAAATCACCTTGAACATAAGCATGAAAGAATTTCCTATGGGGTGTAGCATGACATGAAGCCCTTGAATCTACTACCCAGTAATATCTAGTATTATCTAATGTAAGAATCAAAGCATCTGGTAACACATCACCTGCTACATTCGCTTTCTGGGTAGTCTCTTGCTGCCTCTCACCTTTCTTCTTTGGTGCTCGGTAGTATTTATTTAGATATCATTTCTTACCATAGTTCCATCACTCTATTTTTCCGAATCTCGACTTGGATCTTCCCTTTTTAGACTTGCTGTGATTTCCTGGGATCCTTCCTCTCTCGTTTTGTCTCCCTCTGCTCTCCACGGTCAACGCATTACATGGTGTCTCACCTGTGCCTTTTCTTCGCATTTCCTTGCTAATAATAACACCAACAACATCATCAAACTTAAGAGTGTTTGAACTAGGGACAGAGTTACTTACAGCCATGACCAAGCTATTCCAGCTTTCTGGCAATGAGCACAAGATTAGAAGAGCCCTAACCTCATCATCAAAGTTCACTTTTACAAAACTTAACTGACTGGTAAGTGTATCAAACTTATTTAAATGGTCAGCAACAAATCCACCTTTCGACATCTTCATATTAAATAAACGCTTCATTAAAAATAACTTATTAGAAGTCGAGGGTTTTTCGTAGAGCTTACTCAATGCGCTCATCACACCCTCTTTTGTTTTTTCTTTCAAAATATTGAAGGCCTCCGATAAAGCTAGGCACATCCATATTGTTCCCAGTGCCTTTCTATCAATAACCTCCCATTCTTCATCCTTCATAGCCGCCAGTTGTTTTTCTTTTCTGCCCAACGACAGGTACAGATCCTTCTAGTAAAGATAGCCCTCCATTTGCCTCTTCCATAGCTGTTAGTTTTGGCCGTTAAATTTCTCGAACCTAAACTTTCCTTCTTCCGCCATTTCTCCCACTCGAACCAAGAACCCTTCTTTCCTACGAGTTTACCAACCAAATACACCTTTTGGCTCTGATACCAATTGTTAGAAAACAGGACCGCAGAGCAATAACAGATATACAGTTAAATCAATAAAAAAGATGCAAAACACATTAAAACATTACAAAGAGACATAGATATAATGTGGTTCACCCAAACGATGGGATACGTCCACAAAGAAATTTCCATCCCTTTTATTACAGTCCAGAAAGATGAAGGGATACACCCTGTAGCAAAACCATTGCACATCCTCTTCACACTCTCACAGTCTCTCTTCCAATACAATACAATACCATACACAGTCGTGTTACAATGCTTTATTTTATAGGGGAAATACCATGGGAAAAATACTATGGTTAACCCAATACCATGGGTCCGTAAAACTGTTGGCCAACACACATCCCAAAAAAAATTCTCAGGGGCTCCGCCCCCAAACCCCCGTTTCTCGGGGGCGCTGCCCCCGAACCCCAAGGCAGGGGGAATGAGTGTACAGTACACCTACGGTACAAACACAACTGAATAATATCTATGGATCTAGAAGATCAGGCTCCAGGGTGCGGAAGGAAATTGTCACAACTGAATAATATCTTTGTTTTGCTCGCAGGGTGCGAAAGGAAATTGTCAATGGAAATTAAAAAGTACGGTGGGACATTAGCTTACACCCTCGACATGGGTGACTAGAGTGAGATTGGATCAAGACATGAGGAGGAATTATGAACGGTGGTGGAGACATGCTCTTGGTATTGCTAGGAGTAGTGGTTATTTTTTGGAGTTTTGGTGTATCCTCCTCCAAGGTTTGAGCGAGATGAATAGTTTCCCATGTATTCTGAAATCGAGGGAGATAGAGGAATTGGTGTGTGTAGTTCCCATGCTGAGAACAAATAGAACACGCCTTATTGGTGCGTAAGGATTTAGACTTAGGGGTTGAGGGGTTTGATGTGCCCATAGTCTCAGCTTGAGGGTCATGTGTGAAATTAACAGGTGTATTAAGCAATTTTTTGAGCTCTGGTAAGGTAGTGAACAGATTTTTTACATGGCCTTGTTGTCTACATAAATCACATGGGGGTGTGACCCCATGGTGGGTGTATCATGCATGATGGGTTCCTTTAGCGTTTTTTGGGTGGCACACTTCATGTTAAGTTTAGGTGTCCCTTATGAGGGTTCAGGGGTGTGGTTAATGATCACAGGGGATTTCAACTTGGGATGAGTGAGTCCTGCATTGGTGAGGGTGTTCAGCTTGGGTTGAATAATACCCCTATTTTTTGGTTTTGTGACTGTCGGTGGTGGTTGTGTCGCAAGTGGTGTGGGGCCAATGAGTGGAGCTATAGGGGTGATTCGCCATACCGAAACCATATCGTAATGGGAGATTCTTTTTGAAGCGATCTCTAGGAATTATGGTGTGAGGTACCTCACAAGTATTCCTAACATGAGTACTATAAGTGTTAACTTAGTCAAACTAGTGTTCCTTACACTTTTGTGGGGGGTACAAAAATGGAATCTAGAACATAGGAGGAACATAAGGGTTCAATACTTTCTCTATGTCGTGACTTGATGGAGTTGCTGGTGATGATGCCTCTAGGGTGTAAGACTCTTTTTGAGTAGTGAAATGGGTACATATGAGTCCCTCCATTTTGATGGGAATTTCAAGAGGAGGGCCCAAATATGCCCCTGAGAGGTTGGAATCTTTGTACATGCCCAGGATAATCTCGACAGAAGGTGTTGGATTTTCTTTTCCTACTGTGGGTGGGATGTTATTAATATTGGTGGATGATTAAGGGTTGTAGTAGTTAAGTTAGTCAAGGGTGGGAACCTTCTCATTGAAGGGAAACATCATAATACTAAATACTGAGGAGGAAACCACCTTCATTGGTACATGTAACTACGACCCCAAAGGATATTTTAGTCTAGTTGAGCATTGATGACTTCAACATATATCATCACCAATTTTCCCTAGCTCGATGGGGACATTATAGTACAATCCAATTGGTTGGGATGGTCTTCCATCATATTTCCAAAGACTGATAGAGGGTGGAACTAACTCGGGGGAGCCCAATCTCTTCCAAACATTGGAATACATAACTCATGTGGATGTGCCTTTATCAATGATGCATCAATGAATATTGATGTTCTTTATCGTGACTAGGACTTGGAATGTGACTGATGATGGCAGTCATTGTTCTCCTTTGCCTAGGTCAAAAGTAATAAGGTTTGTGTCGAAAGGGTCAACGACTCCAAGAGAATTCAATAGTGCATTTTGTTGTAAAGGGAAAGATTGAAGTACTTCCAATGTTGACATGGCAGTTGGTGATTGTGACAAGTTGTCAATAATGTTGTAATTATGAGTAACCTTCATGTGGGGATTATGAGGGGCACACCTTAGTGGTGCTTTGGGTATCCTTTGAATATGCTCTGTGTTGAGGCACAAAGTCTGCAAAGGTCCCCCCGAAGAGATTGAAGTCTCCTCAAGTACGGGTGAGGTATCAACATCGGTGTGGCACGATTTTATAGGTTGACCAACGTCAAGTTCATATAAATGTTTTGAAAAGATATATCGCATGGGGGGCGAGGATCCGGATGTTGGGTAACCAATCCTTGATTGAAAAAGGGTTGTTGCAAAACAACTTGTTGGGTTGTGGTGCAAAACATTCCTGAGGAGTGTTTGTGGGTGTCTACTTCTTGGATCCCACCATCTGTTACTAGTTAGGGATAAGCATACAATGGTGAGTTTAATAGCCATACTCACCACATATCAAGAAAGAGTAGTTTATCCTCATGTTGGAATTATTTCCTTGCTTGGGGGGATTTCCCCCTTATGCTGGTTGGTTACCTTGGTTTGGGTTTTGTTGGGGAACTTGGTTTCCCATTGCCCTTATTGTTGGGGATGTATGTTTTTTCCCTTCTTATTCCCCCGAATATGAGGATTCAAGGGATTGGTGATATTAAGTTGCTGAAATTGTTGATATTGTTGTTGCATAGAAGGTTGGACAAAGTTGACTCCCATATAAGGCGTGGGTTCCAAATTAGTGAGGCATGGGTATGGATAGTAAGGGTTATACCTCAAGGGTGGAATATATGCTAGTTGCACTGCATATGATGTCGATGTAGGCACAGGTGGTGTAATTTTCGCTTCAGGAACTGATTGTACTTGGATTGTATTTGGATAAACAAGTTTTTACGGTCCATACTTGGGTTATCCAAATGAGGGTTTTGGTACAATTTTAGTGGGAGTCAACACAACAGGGATAGACAAGTATTGTGTCATCATGGGTGATGGTGCAAGAAGTGTTTGCGAGGAAGCATTACCATGAGAGTAAATGGACATAATAATCCCATATGTGGAATGTGACATCTCTACAATAGGAGGATCTATTTATCGATGTCGAAGGGAATCTCGTAGTATGGTCTATAAGTACCATGATTAGGCATAAATGAGATCAAATTGTTGGGCTTTGAGAATATATTATTCCTAGTTTTGTGGCATTGAGGTAGCCAGATACTTTGTGATAGTTGGTTGGAGTGATTTGAGAAACCATTCCAAAAGGAAGCCTAGATTGAATGTCTATTCTTCATAAGGTGTGACGACAACGCCATTCATGGATATGATCTGCTATGTGTGTCGCAGTTTTTTGTCGAGATTATGTGAGAATTTCAAGGTCAATATCATGCCATATTGGAAACTAAAAGTAGAGTAGAAATTACATCGCAACTCTCTCAAATGTGGTATGAGAATATATTGTCAATTTTACATACCATTTTGCAGTTGTTCCAATTAGGGTTCTTTGGAAGAGACATATATGTACTGAATATTCCACTATGATATTGGAGGAACACCATAGGTGGAAATACATGAAGTGGTTTGCAGGATCATATCCCTGATTTCCCTCAAATTTAAGGATATCCAAGGGTAATTTTTCAGGCATATCTGACCAATTGGCGTCATGAGATATGGGATCATTAACCAACTTGGCTAGATCAGGGAGGTTCAAACTTGATATGAATGGTAGGTTTGGGTTAGTGGTTTCCATGTTACTTTGAATGTTGTTTCCTTGAGGAGGAGACCTTATAATTTATGGCAATGATATTTGTATTCTATGGGAAGATGAATATGTGGTGTGGCCTCTTCCCGAAGGAGGGGAATAAGGTCAGGTGTTACCTCTTGGGGGAGTGAATAAGGCGAGATTCTTCCGTTAGAAGAGGATGGGAAAGGGTTAACACTCTCTATAAGGGGAGAGAGTGAATAAAAAAGGTGTGTGCTATCCTATAGGACCCAGTAAATGTGGCATTGTAGCAACCACTACCAGGTGATCTCACTCGTGTGACATGGGTAGATAAGGGAAAAACACCTCTCGATAGAGGGAAGAGGCCTTATAGTCTATGGGACTGCCTTAGGGGGGATTGTTCCTCTATGGTGGAAGTATAGTATCCAAATGAGAATCATGGGTGATGAATAAACACAAAATAAAGAAATCCAAAAATAGTACAACCACAAAACATGCAAAATGGTGCAACAAGTGAGTGATATGTGCAAATATGGCTTAGTGCAAAGGAGTCCATATGTAGGTTATTTTTAAATTATGAGTTTAATGATCTTGTATTTATAAAAAAACAAGTGTAAATTCCCTAAAAGAACCTAATTTCCTTCCTATCAAATGTAATTGGGCCCTCCAAAAGCAAAATTATTGGTGATATTGGAATACACACAAAAAATTAATTGACTAGTGGAGGTAAAAAGATCCAATTCTACCGACAATGGGTCCAATGTTCTTATCAAGAAGACCTGGAAACACCTACCAATGGTAATTTTTGATTTCATGAATCACTTTCACTCCTAAGTGTTCCTTGGCAGTGCCCTAAGTTTTGGAAACTAAGGTTACCTTGCATCAAGTGTGGATCAGTTGTTTTTCCTAGGCGGTATATTGTCATCTCCCTAACAACAAGGTCGCTGCCTCGTAGGGGAGAGAAGGGAAACTATACCTCATATTTTACCTCCTTGGCCTCGATACACTTATTATCTAGGATCTATTTTAACACTTTCTTATAATAGGATTTAAAAGAACCCTAAAATACAACAATGTTATGTTTCAAAAATATTCCTAATGAAACTAGATTGGTGGGCGTTGTTTGGATTCATATTCCAGTCAATCCTACCAAACTAAAATATTGTTTTGTGACCGCATGTGGAGGATTGTAGTTGGTTAGTATTTATAATGGTTACTTGTTAAGTATTTTGTTGTGAATTAAATGAGTGTAAGGGAGGTATTTCACAATTCCCTTCCTTTCTCATTCACTAAAATCATGAAGATAATAATTGGTTGGAAAGAGTCTTTAGGTATATTAGTGTATGCAAGTGGAAAAACACATGTGATAAAACTAAATAGTATAGTTGAAATTAAGTAAAGTGATCAAAACAAAATAATGAAAATTGTAAGTTGAGCTCTAAACAAACTAATGATGCTTGCAAAAAAAAAATTAAGTGTGCAATGGAGGTATTTCACCCTTCACTACCTTTTTTAATTCACCTAATCCATGAAGAGGATACTTGGGGAGGGGGGGGTCTTTAGGTCCATTCTTGTGTGCATAAAGTGAATTCTACACTACTTGAACAAAATATTTTAAAGTAAATCAAAGAATCATAATATGTCCCAAATAATAGTGACAACAATGAGGGCCTTGGGGATCCTCAAGGTTGGCTACCTAAGTACATTTCAAGGGATGAACCCTTTACTTCCTAATCTTATTCTAGGTGGGCTAATTACTATAGGAACAAGTAATCATTGTAAGTTAATGTATTCCTAGTTCATTATTCAGCATATAGAGGGATGCATATTGTTGGATGAACAAATAAAAACAAAATAAAGAACCAACAATGCAGAAATAAAATTTACGTCACACTGCAACATGATAGAGTCACTCACTATTGCATTGTTGTACGAAAGAATCACTCACTGGTGCGCTATAGTGTGGGAAAAGTGAGAGAAAAGTGCGATGATTTGGGTCAAACAAATGACGCGGGATGAAGTATGTTAAAATGTGTTTTTTCGTACATCTATTGAATATGTAAATGTGTGGTCAACCTGCCAGAGATGTCAGAAGGTGCACTACTATTAAAATTTCTCAACCGGACAAATGGAGGCCGAATTACTAGAATGACATAGATGGTCATCTTCACCTACAAGGTAAAAGAATCCATAAATTAACCACTCTACAAGAAACTACCTAAATAAAGAGAAATGAAAAAAACAAAGAGGAGTTGTGATTAAAACTATTGTGAGAAATATTTCACAAGAGTTCCTTCCCATTTTGGGATGGGGATATGCATTGTAGGATGTAGCAAGGCATCAGTATTTATAGCACCATTGTGGTTGTGGATTGTGACGCAAGTGATCCTGTAAAATATTGTTAAATGGAAACAAAACAAAACTAAGAAAATGATAACAAAACTAAACAAAGTGAAAAAAGGAGTAGAGGATGCAAAATATGACAATCAATGTGAGACAAACCACTTGTATATTTCCCAATGTTCAAGCTAGTACAACACCTTGGAAATGCGAGCTCAAAAAGGAGGCAAACAATATCCCTAAGTGAGGCATTTCTTGTCCAAACTTGTTTGCAAAATGGTTAAGGAACCAAATGGGAAGAACACATGCCCCTTGAGGGAAGGAGGAAAAGGATATTTGGGAATGCTTGACAAGAGGGAAGAGGTGAACTAAGAGGAAGCTCAATTACAATTCTATCAACATAACCTTGCCCAAAATTATTCTTCCAATAAGAATTCCCATGGATTTCTTTATAGGCCAAGAGGTGGCTAAGAAATAAAAAGATCATAGTGTGAAACCAATGATGCACGTTTTGGCTCCAAAGTACAGTAAGAGGGAATTTAAGGAAACCAAGTGTATCGAAGACCAAAATTTGAATTCATTTGAGTAAGTAGAGCTTTCATTATCCTTCAATGCATCGTTTATGGGTGATATCCCTCCATTTGTGTCAAATAGGCAGTTCTCGAAGAAAATTCCATGCTATAATGCAGACATTGTTCTCAAGATGTGTGTTGTAGAACGTAAAAATAGAGTTTTGCCCATGTTGTTGTGATATTTGACTTCTTTCTGGTCATTTTGGACTCAATTTTTTATCCGGATTTATGCAAGAACGCAACAGAATACAAAAATAACCATAGAAACAAATATGTAGTGGAAATAACACTTCATTTCATTAATCAATAACTGAAACTTGTTTACATATAGAATGGAAATAAACTAGCTAGAGTGCTGGTAGCTTATCTTTGAGAAGAGATGTGGTGGATACATGCCCCTGAACTCTATGTTACATTGAGGCTTGAAGGCCTATATATTATTGAGAAACAATGGAAACCCTACACATCCAAAAACCTAACCCTAGGAGGTGAAATGACAGAATGTGGGCCCCGTTGGGTAACTTGGCACATCAATTTCCCGGGGTCATAACTTTAGCACACTACCTCCATTTGACACGCATGATACATCATTAGAAATATATGTTTAAGGACTACATCCATAAATGGAAAATATCGAGTCCGGAATGGACTTATATTTACTCGACCATTCGATGCCGAAAAACGTCATTTAGGGCCTCAAAACGGCTCCAGAAGTTTAGGACCCGAAAACTGTCAAAAATAGTAAATTGTACTACAATTAAGGAAACTGGAAAACTGAAAGAAACAATGGTGGGGGTCCAAGTGGAATGGGTGGGTGGACACCAATATCCTCCTGGATCATTCCTCCCCCCTTATGAAGCAATGGTCCAAATTACGTTGAGTTCCTCCATGAGATGAGGAAACTTCTACTGAACTTGGTCCCTGGTGAGCCCCTTTCCCTGGTGAAGGAGTTGGCCTGCTTTGACAACTCGATACAACTAGATATTTTGTTGACGGGTGTTCTTGATCTATGTGTCCATAATCTGATCAGTTGTGGCTTATTCCATGCAGTCAGGGTTTAACTCTTTGGTATGAGTTGCTCTGCCACGGCTGATGTGTCCAGTAGAGGTGGAAAGTAGGGTCGAAGGTGGTCCACATTGAACATTGGGTGTAGACCAAGGAATCGTGGAATATTGAGCTCGAAGGCATTGTCCCCGATAGCCTTGGTGATGCTGTATGGCCCATATCGGAGCGGACGAAGCTTGCGGTGGGGTCCAGTGAGGTGCTCCTTCTGCAAATGTGGCCACACTTTGTCCCCCACCTGGAATTTGTGTTGCACCCAATGCTAATCATGTCGTTGCTTGTACTTAGCGTTGGATTTGACCAATATGTCATGAACCTATTAGCGAATGTGTTGAATGTGCTCAATGAAGCTATTCTCCTTGGAAACTTCAGACTGGATATGAGCTGAATCAGCTTGAGTAGCTACAAATGGCATGGCTACGGCAATGGGACATAGTGGCTGGAATCCCAAGCCCACCTAAAAGGGGTTGTGGTTGGTTGAGCTATGGAGGGTTCGATTATAGCTGTGTTGTACATAGGAGAGGCTCTCGTCCCATGTGTGTGGATGCTTTCAGTTGTACATGTGCAAAATGTGTACGATCATTATGTTGACGACCTCTATCTGCCCTTCAATCTGGGGATGGAAAGCTGTGGACTTAGTCAGCTTGGTGTCTAGAATTGACCATAGGCTAGACCAGAATGTACTAAGGAATATATTGTCTCGATCTGAGATTATATACTATGGGATCCCAAAGTGTACCCACACTCGTTCAAAGAAGAGTTTAGCAGTGGCTTCTGCTATGATATTCTTCTTACAGGATGCTATTATGGCCATCTTTGAGAATCTGTCAACGACCACAAACACACAATCGTTGATGTGCTTAGTAGAAGGAAGGCCCAAAATGTAATCCATGGAGATGGATTCCCAAGATCAACTAGCAGTAGGCAATGAAGTATAGAGGCCTTGCTTCTTGATGGATGGTTTGGAAATGGCGCAGGCAGTGCAGGATTGGATGTACTTCTCGGTGTCCCGTCGAAGGTTCGGCCAATAGAAATACTTCTGTAGTACTGCCACTATTTTCTTGACCCCGAAATGCTCAGCGACCCGGCTGTAGTGCACTTCCCAAATCATCTTGGCACGCTCACTTGAAGGAACACAAATGTGTCCCATGTGACATAGTAGTACATCTTGGAGGTGAAATTTTGGAACTTGGTTTCCCTCCAAGAGTGTCTGGTATGTGTGGCTGAATTCTAGATCGCTCCTGTAGAGAAGCAGCCAATCAAAAGTCTCATGCCCACAAGAGTTGAGCACGGTGGTTATCGCCACGATCGGTGGTCGGTTGAGGAATTCTGCAACATTATTGGTGCTTCCCTTCTTGTACTTGATGTTCAAATGAAACTATTGTAGATATGTGGACCACTTCTTATGGCGATCATTCTGTAACTTCCCTTGTGTCTGTATGAACTACAAGGGTCGGTGGTCTATGTGGATGATCGTTTCCTTCCCCAAAATGTAATGCTTCCATTGTCAACAAGCCTATATAATCGAATACATCTCTTTGTCATAAGTGGGATATTTACGGACTGTGTCGGATAGTGCCTCACTTTGATATGCAACTGGATGCCCTTGTTGAGTAAGGACTACCCCAATAGCATAGTCAGAAACATATGTCTCGATCTCAAATGGTTGTTTCGAGTCTGGTAATGTGAGCACTAGGGAACAGAAAAGGCGATGTTTCAATTATGGAAATGCTTTTTGTTGAGTTTCTAACCAAAAGAATTTTGCTTTCGCTCCTCCCTTGGTGACTTGACTCAAGGGCCAAGTGATATGAGAGAATCCCAACACGAACCTGCAGTATAAATTAGCAAGGCCCAGAAATCTACGAAGCTCTGTTAGAGTAGTCGGGGCTGGCCAATACCGAATGAATTAGATCTTGGTTGGATCCACATGTACCCCACACTCATCAATAATGTATCCCAGATATTGAACCTAGGTCATGCCAAAAGTGCACTTGTCCAAATTCACACAACTTGTGTTATCGCAGTGTTTGGAGGACCTGTCGGATGTGGTGGAGGTGCTCTTCCCAAGTCTGGCTGAATATCAGGATGTCATCCAATTACACTACTACAAATGAGTTGGTGAATGGCCACAAGATGTCGTCCATCAGTCTCATGAAGGTTGCAGGAGCATTCGTCAGCCCGAAAGGCATGACCAACCATTCGAAAAGGCCCTCCTTGGCTTTGAAGGCATTCCTCCACACATCGGTCGATTCGATTGGTACCTAGTGATACCCAGACTTTAATTCGATCTTACTAAAATATTTTTCCCCTTTAATCTGGTCCAAGAGGTCATCAATCCTTGGGATCGGGTACCTATTCTGGACAGTGATCTTGTTCAGCACCCGATAGTCAACATAGAGTCTCCAAGTCCTATCCTTCTTTTGTACCAACACGATCGGGCTACCATAGGGTGATGAACTTGGCTGGATGTGACCCTTTTGCAGCAGCTTCTTAATTTGCCTCTTGATTTCTTCATTCTCCAAAATAGAGCATCGATATATCGGTCCATTGGGAAGCGGCGCACCTGGGGTCAGATCGATGGGGTGCTTGACCTGACAGTGGAGAGACACCCCAGTGGGTGAGGTGAATATGTCCTGGTACTCCTCCATGACCTTGTATATTTGTTGTTGCGGTGTGGAGGGGCCCTATCTGGAGGTTGTGTCCATGATATTATTCTTTCCTTGAGGGCGGATCATCAAGAAAACAAACTTCTCGATTTTGGAAATGAGCTTACTGCATTGTTTTGCAGTAACCAAAGAGATAGCGACAGGAGGTGGTACCTCTGGTATTCTTTACAAATTATTTCCCAACGTAATAATAACAGCGTGAGGCCAGGACTCATACACAGCATGTCGCTTCCATAAGTATGGTTGACTGAATAATACATCACAAACATCAAGAGGAGCAATATCACATAATACCTCATCAGTGAAGGTCTTGATTCTATAGGGAAGGTGGCACTGTTGGCTGACGTGGAGATCTCGTCCTTGGTGAAGCCACTCGATGGTGTACAGCTGCGGGTGTGCTGTGGTCAACAAACCCAACCACTTCATGACCTATACTAAAATCAGGTTCTTTTGGATCCCATTGTCAAAAATGAACTATAGCAGGAAACCCTTTACCCACATCTGGGAGTGGAACAGACGCTCCTCCTCCTCTAAATCTTCTAGTTCTTCCTTTTGGATCTTCGTGGTGGAAACGGTGGCGTTGGGCTTTGCATCGATAATATTATTCCCTCTGACATTCCCCTTCTTGGGTTCTGATTCAGTGTTAGAGTATGCATCTAATTTAGAATCCTTTATCTCAGCTACTAGTGACTGCTTGGACCAACACTCACTTGTGTTGTGAGTGGGACTCTTATGGAACTCGCACCATTTTCCCGCTTCCTTCTTCGGCTTTGTAGTGTTGCTCTTTGCTTGTGGCTTTGGAAATTTTTCTTGAGTCGCCATGCCCTAGCTGTGTCCTTGGTTCTACGGTTTGGGGGCACCTTTCCCTTGCTTTTGATTCACAAATCCAAAGTCTCACTTTTTCTGCTTGAATTTTTGCTCAATTTTGGTAGCATACCGATATGTCGTACCAAGCGAAGAGATGTCGAGGAACTCCATTTCCTCCTAAATGTATCTATGCAGACAACTGCAGTACTTCAACACCAAATGTTTCTCTGAATCTTTGATACCCAACTTGGTGTGCAGGGTATGGAACAGATTCATCAGCTCATGCACATCTTCATCTCTTTGTTGCCGCAGTGTAGTCCATTGTATGTACTTGTCCTCATAGCTCCCCACCGGATAATATTGTCCCTTTATGGAATCTTAAAAATAATTCCAAGTGGGTACGGCTGAGAACAGAGAGGGTTCTTCCTCATCCTTTCTCTCACAGTAGGTTTCCCACCAGTCCTTGACATGGGGGGCGGCTTTGAGTACAGAAAAAGTAATCTTTTCCCGGTCAAAAAAGTCATGAACCGAAAATATCCTTCTAATAGATTCGACCATCAATCTACAGCATCTGCATCTATTCGGCCATCAAATATGGGAATATCGAATTTTACTTGTACCTTAAAATGGGTTGCGCCTCCAGAGTGGCTGCTAGATGCAGATGCACCGCTAGTGGGAAGTCGTTGAAGGATATGGGCGAAGTTATCCATCATCGTGTTCCTTTGTTTTTCAAGGGCCTCCTTGAGCAACATTTTGATAGGATATTCTGCACCCTCATCTTTCTTTTCATCCCCCATGGGTGGCCATCGAGATTTGCGAGGTTGATCTTGCAAAGGTTCAACCAGATCGAGCCCTAACTCTTTATACCCCGCCCTCGTTGGGGACATGCAAGAAGGATCAAGAAAGAGAAGATTGCTCTGATACCATTGATCCGGATTTATGCAGGAACGCAACAGAATACACAAATAACCATAGAAACAAATATGCATCGGAAATAACACTTCATTTCATTAATCAATAACTGAAACTTGTTTACATACAAAATGGAAATAAACTAGCTAGAGTGTTGGTAGCTTATCTCTGAGAAGAGATGTGGCGGCTACATGCCTCTGAACTCTGTGTTACATTAAGGCTCAAATGCCTATATATTATTGAGAAACAATGGAAACCCTACACATCCAAAAACCTAACCCTAGGAGGTGAAATACCAGAATGTGGACCCCATTGGGTAACTTGGTACATCAATTTCTCGGGGTCGTAACTTTAGCATACTACCTCCATTTGACGCGCATGATACATCGTTAGAAATATCTATTTAAGGAATACATCCATAAATAATAAATATTGGGTTTAGAATGGACTCATATTTTCTCAACCATTCGATGCCGAAAAAACGTCATTTAGGGCCTCAAAACGGCTCCGAAATTTTAGGACCCAAAAACTTCCAAAAATAGTAAATTGTGCTACAATTAAGGAAACTAGAAAACTGAAACAAACAATGGTGGGGGTCCAAGTGGAATAGGTGGGTGGCCATTAATATCCTCCTGGATCAATTTTTCGCATTGGATCTTGTGAAGATGTCTTCGATTGGATGCATGTTGCATGTTGATGGTGCTTTACCATGTGAATTGTGAAATTGTCATAGGTGTGCGAGTTTGTCATGATAACAAACACAATAAGAATGCTACAAATCATGTGCATTTCCTTATTTATTAAAAATCCTCGACAAGTCACAGTAGTTACAAATTCTCTAGATCCTTACTATGGAACCATGCTCCATAATATTACTATGGAAACATGCTCCATAGCCTTGGTATGGATAATTGTGTTGGATCCCTATCATTCAAACCTATGCAATTATTACTTGATTAATTGACTACATTGGTGTGGAGATCCCATTTACGTAGGTGACTACAGGTATGCTCTTCTTAATTTTTTAGTAATCAATGGGTATTTAGGGTTTTCCTTTGAATTTATTAGTTCTTATTATCATGTTTCCAATTCTTATTAGCCTCCTTACCCAAGTATAGGAACGATGACTTTTCTAGAGGGGGTTGGAATAATTGTTGGGAATCCACAATCTTCCTCATCATTTTGATTCCACATTGTCCACATGCTTCACAAAAATCATGATCAATCAACACAAAATCCTTACAATTGTTATTATGCTACTACTCCATATCATCTTATTTTTTCTCATAATCAGTTTTCACCAATGAGGAGTGGAATATAAGATGCAAGGGTTATATGCAAGAATCCAAAAGTGCTAAGAATATTTAGGGAATTCATATGGATGTATTCTTTAGAAATACTCCAACGGTTTGATAAATATATTACAATGGAATTTTCACTTCCATTAATGTCTCGGGGTTGTGCATTCGAGTCATTCAGGACAACCTCATGTGAGTTACAAGGTTTTCACAATCCAATGAGAGGCGGTTTGAACAAAGCACTATACTATCCATTACATGTGTTGACTTCCTAATTAGTGATGAGATGATGAAGGAAACAGGAAAAGAGGTTTAATGTACATCATTCAGGAAACCATGGTTTGAGGTTGCATTTTGTATATAGAAATACCTCACATGTTAAGGAAGGTATAACCTATTGTTTGGATATCATTTTAAATTGTCAAACCATCGCAGACACCAATGACTCGTCAATATCCCATATTTAATCTTCTAATAATTATAATTAATGTTGAAAATGGTATGTGAAATTAAGAATAATGACATGAGTTTATTTCACTATGGGTTAACTAAATTTCCAATAGTTGATGATCTTTCAAGGGTGAATTGAAGTTGGGACATATTCGTAGCATGAATACAGTCGCTTCAAGTTGATCAAAATAATGAACCTTTGGAGGATGGAGAACTTATTGTAGGATTCATTATGTCTACATAAGAAATTTAAATAGTTGGCGTAGGGTATTCCTTAATTGAAGCAATGAACCCTAAAACTCAATGTATTAAGATTTCATATAAACCCCTAATGATCAAAAGTCCTTGAAGGAACAAAAGATTAATCTTCTAGAAAATGCACCCTTCCCCCAAAATTTCCAAGCATCATAGAATGAGGTCAAGCCTAACCATGGGAGGTAATAAATCCACGAAAGAATCAGAATTGGTACAAAAAGATGCCCCAAAAGTAGCAGCACCAACTAAGTGTTATATTAGGGTTACTAAGGTTTAGTACTTTGATGACCCTATAGTTTATAATTAAGCATGGAATTATAGAGGACCTAGAACAAGTGGTTGTTGTGGATCCATTTTATATGAGACAAATAACGGAGAGCCTTGTTAAAAACAAGAATAATAAATGTCTCTTTTATGGTAAGCATCATCCCCTACATTTTTCTTCAAAGTATAAGAAATACAATTAGTCGCGAATAGGGATGAAAACGAATTTGGGATGATAAACCAAAGGTTATGAGAAAAAATGATTATTTCCCAAGAGAATATAAAATTTTATGAGTCTAAGGTAGGTTTGGACACTCTAGTCCAAGTTAGGAAAAAATAACATGAGTGGTTGTTTTCGGAAAATATCAGTCAATCCGGAAAAGGACTGTTTCCCCAGTCTAAATGGTTTAGAGCTATTACAAAACAAACTACAATGCAAAGAAACTTTCCCTAGAAATCTAGATCACTTGAATTAAACTTCTCTCATACCTTTCAACAAGTAGATATGTCGGTATGAACTTGTTGTGTTTGAGCTATGCGGTGAATGGACTTGCAATAGACACAAAAGAACAAATACCACATGAGAGTAACAAGGTAATATATACTTCTATGTTGACGACCAAGGAGAAAAATAATAAATAGAGCATTACAATGGAGTACACGATATTTATGGGAAATAAAATAATGCTTATATTAATAATAAAAAGGGATGCCTTGGTGTTGGGAGCTTCTACTAATGGAACCTTGCCTCAAGCTTCACCTTGCCTCTAATGACTCCAAGAAGGTCTAGGATTATTAATCCTCCCTTGACCATATTGTCTATTAGACTATTTATCCTAACTTAGGAACCTTAATTAATTAATTGGGTCCACTTGGCCTAATGGTGCCACATGTAGCATTCACTGGAGTTTGGGGAACACTACTAGAGCTTAACTTCCACTTATTGCATGTGCATGCATTAGTTTGGGAACCTCCTAGACCAATCCCTACATTTTAGGAACCACTGGTATTCCCAACACCAACCTACTTCAGTGAGTTGGAGTTAGTACTAGTTAGTCTCAGTTATCCCCCAGTTACTTTCAGTTAGTTAACAGTTAGTTAGCTAGTGCAAGATTTGCATGGATAATGCATGGATGCATGTGGAGTAGGCTCCTTTTCCCACCTACCACACTTAGTTGCATTGATTTAACTAGTTGTCACTGATTATTTGAGTTGTTGGACATATGGGAGTTGATCTGTTGGACTCCGACATCGATTGAGACACCATGAGTTAGATGGTCAGTTAGCTACAGTAAGATCCATTGGATAGATTTGAATTGCATTTCATGCATTCGAATTCTTTTACTATGTAAACTATTGTAACACCAGACTTTATTATTGTGAATGATACTGTAAATTCCTGAGCAATACTTGTATGTTTCCTGTGTGGTTTGTTTTGTTCAGTTTGTATCTTCATTCTCCATTTGATGCAAACATTATTAGAACTATATGCTTGAAGATATAAATGGATTTATAATTCTAATATAGTATTAGAGCCTTCTCAGGAAGGTTTCATGTTTGTTTCTCTTCATTGAACATTAGAAGCAACTGGGTTTCAACAGAAGTCCCCTATGAAAATTTTATAGCTCTGAATTTATTTAGAGCAGCAAAGAGGGCGTGACGGACCCTAAAAATATGTTCATGTCAAGAGGAAAATCATGATTCTAACGATTTAGGTATTTTTAGTTTTGGAGTGATTTTTTGCAAGTTCAACTTCATATGGATTCGATATTATCAGTTCCTCTTCTTACTCCATCCACAAGATATTCAAAATGGAAGTCAGAGATGATTGCATCTCTAAAGAGACAAGTTCTCTATGAGGTATCTATGGGACTTGCTAAAGAGTCTTATGAATAATAGAAATATTGGATAAATGATGGTGATAGAGCTTATGGAGAAATATGTGGGACTTTTTCTTGAAGCTTTCTTATAGACCTTATTGAGTTTGCAGAATACCCAAAGGATCTCAGGATAGAACTGGATAGAATATTTGGGAAGCACAATGTGGATTGTTATAGAAATATGGGAGCACATTCAGAACCACAAGAGTTCTTTACTCAAAATTCTTGGCCTCTACTCTCTCTAATGAAGTTGTTCAAGATGAAGAATAAGCATAATCTTTCTCATAGTCAATTTGAATTGAAAAACGTCTCCTTGGAGTGACTCCTTCTCCTGCTGCTCTGGAAGTGTATGTAATCTATGATATCTCATCTCCTCACATGGCTGATCCAGAAGAAGAAATTTGAATCTCTGTTATTGAATAAAATCTCTCCTTCATTCTATGCAAAAATTCTCTAGTGATTATTCTATTATAAATTATGTGCATAGTTTACCGGTGATTGCTCGAGGAAAGGGATAGGGATTTCATTTCTCTGTCTCTAATGATGTTTCTAGTGTGCAGATAAGTAATTATTTGGATATTTTGGAAATAATTTCATATTGTAGGAGTGATCCAAATACTCTCATTGATATTGAGATTCCAACAAATTCCTACATGATTGCATGCACCGATACTCATGGTTTTCAACAAGGAGAAAATTGTGCATCTACCATCTCGGTGGAGCACACTCTTGGATATGATATGGAATTTATTGGATCTGATATGATAGTATTTGTATATGCTCTGATATTACTTGGTTCTAGGTTTCAATATCTTTCAGCACTGCTTGTAGTCGTTCTCATCAATTTTGGTGTCAAGAAACAAGTACCAAAAATCTCTTTCAAAATTTATGCTGAGGATTTGATGTCAATTTTCTCTCATAAGTTTGTTGATATTATATTTTGTAAATATTTGGATATTTTGGAAATAATTTCAGGTTATAGGAGTGATCCAAATACTCTCATTGATCTTGAGCTTCCTATAAATTCCTACATGATTGCATGCACCAATATTCAGAATTTTGAAGGAGAAAGTTTTGCATCTACCATCTCGATGGAGCAAACTCTTGGATCTGATATGAACTTTATTGGATATGATATGATCTTATTTGTATCTTATATGATATTAATTAGTTCAATATTTCAGGTTCATGAGCCTTCAGTACTACTTGTAGCTGTTCTCATCAATTTTGGTGTGAAGAAACAAGTATCGCAAGTCTCCTTCAAAATTGTTGTTGGGGATTTGATTTCATTCAACACTTTTGGATCTGATATGGAATTATTTGGATCTGATATGATCTTATTTGTATATTATCTGATATTACTTGGTTCAATATTTCAGTTTCATGAGATTTCATTACTGCTTGTAGCTGGTTTCATCAATTTTGGTGTGACAAATCAAGTACCGCAAGTCTCCTTCAAAATTATTGCTAGGGATTTGATTTCACTTCACAGATTTGGATCTGATATGAACCTTTTTGGATATGGTTTATTTTTTTATCTGATAATATGTGGTTCAAGTTTTAAGATTCGAAAGATTACATTATTGCTTGTAACATGTTTCATCAATTTTGGTGTGACAAATCAAGCACCGCAAAGTCTCCTTCAACTTTGTTGCTGGGGATTCGGTGTTAGTTTTCTCTTATGATATTGCTGATATTATATTTTGTGAATTATTGGATATTTATGAAGATATATCAGATTATGGAGCTCAATCATTTGATCTCCACAGTCCCAGGGCTTCTCTACCTTTGGTCACATGCTCATCTCCTCGCAGAACTAGTAAAGAGGAAGACATTCTGCATCCGCCTAGACACTTGCTCCGAACACTTGGGGATGATTTTACCACTCATGGTTTGTTGTTCAAGGATGCAATATATTAGTTGCTTGGATGTTCCTCACATGTTTCAAATTCTCAAGCACATTTTCTCTCTCTTTTGATGATTTCAGCTGCTCTACATGGGTCCAGTTTTCACTGTGCAGTTGTTTATATTTCTGATTCAGTTGGGTGCATTGTTCTTCTTCCAAAGAGGAATATTCCTCCATAAATAAGCACTTTGTTTGGATTCATGGGTTCACCTGCNGGGGGGGGGGGGGGGGTCCCATGAGGTTTTCCCCTATTTCCTCGGTTGTATTAAGCAAAATTTTGTCTTTTAGATTGTATTTGGGTGACCTATGGTCTTGTTACCATGGCCCACAGTTGTCCAATTTAGGATTCAGGAGGGGTGTTAGGATTATTAATCCTCCCTTGACCATATTGTCTTTTAGATTATTTGGCATAACTTAGGAACCTTAATTAATTAATTGGGTCCACTTGGCCTAATGGGGCCACATGTACTAGTCACTAGAATGTGGGGAATATTGCTAGAGGTTAACTTCCACTTACTACATGTGCATACATCATTTTGGGAACCTCCTAGACCAATCCCTACATTTTAGGAGCCACTGGGAGTCCCGACGCCAACCTACTTCAATTAGTTGGAGTTAGTAATAGTTAGTCTCAGTTAGCCCCCAGTTACTTTCAGTTAGTTCATAATCAGTTAGCTATTGCAAGCTTTGCATGGATAATGCATGGTTGCATGTGGAGTAGGTGCCTTTTCCCAACTACCACACTCAATTGCCCTGAGTTAACTAGTTGTCACTGATTGTTTGAGTTGTTGTAGATCTGGGAGTTGATTTGTTGGACTCTGACATCGATTGAGACACCATGATTTAGATGGTCATTTAGCTACAATAAGATCCAGTGGATAGATTCAAATTGATTTTCATGCATTCGAATTCTTTTCTATGTAAACTATTGTAACACTGGACTTTATTATTGTGAATGATGCTGTAAATTCCTGAGCAATACTTGTATGTTTCCTATGTTGTTTGTTTTGTTCAGTTTGTATCTTAATTCTCCATTTGCTGCAAACATTATTAGAACTATCTGCTTGAATTTCTAAATGGCATTCAAATTCTGATATATTTGGCTAGAGTATTGATGCTTCAACACAATCTTCTTCCTCTTTCCCGTGAGGGGTGAGCCAATGTTTAAAGGCTATAATGGATAGGATGGGTTGAGGATTCAAAGGAGAATTTTGAGGGATCATCCCAAGGATAAGGGAATTCAATTTCCACCTGTCCATATTCTTAGGGATGAGGTTCCACGAAGGCCTCTTCGAGAAATTTCTCGAAACTTCTTCTTTTTTTCCTTTTTAGGATTAGCACCGCACTTTGTATAAGTGAAACAAGCGGTGTTATGGGGTACCACATGTTGCATGAATGCAACAAGTGGAAGCACTGCTCATTTCAAGTGGGAAAGGTGTGTTGCTGACTTAAGTAACGCCTGTTGTCAGCTAATAAGGTGTGATTATGGCTCAGAAACTGGAAAACAAAAGAGACTGACCCTACCATTATTTCATTTATCCACTTCAGACTCTGAGGGATTAGAGAAAATAATGGGATACCCATCTCATAACATGATGGTGACGAGGTTTAGGTGTAACAATGGCCACCATCTACATCGCATGAGGGTGACCATGACAATGTTCATGTGAGAATTGAGAGCACAATTGTGGACACATATTGGAAACCTAATATGTTTTATACATGAGTAATTGAAGAGGAATGGTTTTCTATGGAACCTACCCAATTGAATAGGGGCCTAAAATATTAGAATCACGTATTAAAGAAAGAAAACTAGTGGACCCTATGGAAATTTATCATTTGAGAACTAAAGTAGAAAAATGGAAATCCAGATTTGACACATGAAAATATGAACCCAAAATCCGACGACATATATGTCTGATTTTTTACATCAATCTATCAAAAATTTGACAAGCCTCGACTTTTATAAACGTCGATTGATTTTTGTCTGATCTTTGAAAAAAATATGGTCTCATCGGATATCCGACATGATAAGGTCAGATATCCAACCACAAATCTATTAATATACACGGTGGATCTTTGACACATGCACGTTAGATATCCGACCACATACCCATCGGATATTCGACGCCCAATAATTTATAGAAGGAAGGATATCCAACAACAGACGTGTCGGATAACCAACCCCAAATACTTTACAAATGGTCAGATATCTAATGACATTTGTCATCAGTGGTATGGCATGATTGTCAGAAAAGTGGAAAAGGACGCCCGATATCCGACGACACAAGCAGAGAAAAATCGATGAAATTTGTCGTCGGTGGTATGGCATACTCATCGGATATCATGGGATGGGCCATTGGATATCCGACCATGATCGAGAATTTTAAAAAAATCCTAGTTCTATGGTCTAATTCTCATGCAGTGATGTTGTTAAGTTAATATTGGAGTACATTATTGATCCCATGTCACCATATTTTCTATAGTCCAGATTCAAATTGCGACCATGTGGTGTTGCATAGAAGCATAATGGATTTATGTGTTGAGCATGAGGTTGAAAAATCTCTTTTAGATTATGAATATGAGATGATATTAATAAGAAGAGATGATGGATATGTGTTGAGATTAATGACAAGAGTTCATTGATTATGGTGGTTTATACTCAATTTTCACCTTGCACTAGACACTAAACCCCACTCCTTTATGCCTTGGTGATATCTACACCTATGTGCTTTGCAGTTAAATTTGATATTTTCCACTTATGCCTCAATGGATTTAGCTTCTACAACCAAGTGATTTTCATTCCATGTGTTCCTTTGCACCTCTACACATTTTATGTTTTCTACACCTCCAACCTATAATACTTAAGTTTATAGACTCCTCGAGCATGAATAAGGGTTAGTCGAATATTGAAGTGGGGGGGAGAATTTGAAATTTATGAATAGGTGTATGGAATTTAGGATGATTAACTTTTGTTGGGATGAATGATGTAATGTTGGGTTTTGGATTATTTTTTAATATGCCTAAGTCAATTTTTATTTTGAGATGAGGCCTGCATGGCTAAATAATTATAAACATAAGAATTAGTTAGAATAAAATATATATAGGATATGCATTTTAGGTGGGATGATCATATAGTAGTGTGTCTATAATACATGTTATTCATAGATCTCAGATCAAGAATAGAACCTATCTTCTTATATATTTTAGCAATGCCAATTTCAACATGGTGGTAAATGAGATGGTGACTAAATGTTTACAATAGGACCACCTATCCTTTTGGATACTTTTCAAGATGGATAATAGTGGTGTTGGGTCCTCAAATAACCCCTTTTTGACCATACCTAGTATACCCTTTTTCCTTGTCGTACTTCATTCCTACACACCAGACAGATGTTTTCCCTCACATTGAGCCGTAAATATTTACAGGTATGATTAATTATTGTTCATTCTATTAATGCCTAAGATTGTTATGGTTAGAACTATGTCTCTTGGATTATTCTAACACATCATGATTTTATAAATATAGTTCAAGCTTTTAAGAACACAGGTGTAGCATCCTGAGTGGTTTGAAGAGAAGATGAGCTTTCGGTACCAGATGTTACCTACCAGTCCCAGCTCCACACGCTGGACACAAATTGAGGTCGTTATTCCACGCATAGCTGCAACAGACTTAGTTGCGACAGTGTGTCATTGTCTAAGTCATATCTGCAACAGACATGGCATATCTTATTTAATTGGTTCCATCTATTCACTAACGGCTCGAGCAACAAGATTCCCTATATTCTCTACTTCCATTCAATTTCACTCACAGTTGTAACAACTCATTGTAACAAGGCAGCTTGAAGATTGTAGATCTTCATGGTTTCCCGATATTAGTGGGTGAAGGTTATGATTGTTTATGTATAAATATGGGGAGGAATTCTGAGCCAAGGGTTGGTTGATTATTGATCAGACTGTGTAAGCTGTGACAATGAGTTGTACTTTGTAATTCATCATTTTAATATAAGAGTAGGATTCCCCAGACTTCTAGGTTTTAACTTGTGATAATATCGGCGTCTCTATTTGAAGACTGGGCCTGCCTTCCCACAAAGATCGCCAAGTTAATTATATGTTTTTATTATTTTGTTGTGTGGTGTGGGAGTTACAGTAGATGCATTATTTACAATAGCTGCAACAGTAATGGTTAATCATTGTATTTCCTTTGGTAATCAATGTTTGCATTCCTTTTAAGTTGTAGTAGTGTGGTGTGACAGTCGACTGTGTAGGTTAGTTTCCATTATGCAAGTGTGCCAATAGTTGTTACAGTCAAGATCAGCTCTAGTTCCTTTTAATTACTTGTCTTTCTCAGGTTTGTTAATTCAGTCAGATTATAGTCTACTATCTAGAGTTTGTTTGGTTCAATTATTGTTGTTTCCAATTCCTAGATTAGTTGAATTAAACTGGTTATGATGAGTTCACATATAGTCCGGTAATGTTAGGATTTAACTTCTTGCAAAAGTAAGTCTAGTTATCTATTTCTAGATTCGTTAATTGTTGGATTAATATTGTAGGAAGGTAATTGCATTTCTGAATTCTTAAGTGAGTCATTTAGATTAGTTTAGCCATGAGAGGAGTTTGAGTGAGCAAACAGGTAGTACAATTAATATTTTATTTATTTAGTCGTCTACTTAGTGTTAATGCACATACAGTGTGAATTATCTTTGAAATAAAAATACTTCCCTGGGTTGACAATTTATATTAAGCATTATGTATGTTAGTTGTAATTAACTAGCATATAGGGTGACCAACATTTTGGCGTCGTTGCCAGGGAAGATAATTGATAGACATAGTAGTAGTTGCATTTACTCATTTTCCCTTCAGTAATGTTTAGGCTTGCATGATTTCTCTTGAGTTGCATGAATACAAGGAGAGTTCAACATGACATTCCCAGACCCCCCAGAACTCCCCAAAATACTAACTTTGCAGGTGGTCGAGGCCGTGGCTGTAGTCCAGCCTTGGGAAGGAGGACATTAATTGATGATCTAGTTTCTAGGGCCAATTCCTCCACCGGAACTCGCCAGCAGGGACCACCATCTGTCAGAAGAATCCTGGTTACTCCTATGGTGGAAGCATCATCTTCTACAATGGAGAGAACATGAGCGGCTATGACACCATTTGGTGTCCCTGCGGATGAAGATAGAGCCAATTCAATGGGAGTGGGTGATCCAGAGGTGGTTTACCATATTGACGGGAAATAGGTCACAAAGGAAGAGTGGTTATAACTCCATAAGGAGTGGGAAAATCATAGGAAGCAAAGGCAGGAAAGAGCAGAGGAAAACATGAATAATGGGCGTGACCCTGAAGATCATGAAGAAGTAGTAGGGGATAACTATCACAATGATGGAAACCCTCTGCATGAGGAGACTGTTTCCATACTTCAATTCCCCATCCGACAGCCAATTGGTCAATATCCCATGAAGAACATCTCACCATCAGTATTATTGTGTTTTCATGGGAAAGCTACAGAGGACCCACATGAGTTTCTCTTTGAATTTGACATCCTCTATCGTTGCTACGACTACACGTCCAATGAACAACAGTTAAAACTTTTCCCTACCATTTTGAAGAACAACACACTACAATGATTTATGATCCTGGGGAGTGACATTGTTACCACCTACGAACAGATGAAACAGGTGTTCGTAGGGAAGTACCAGGAGTATTGTAATACTAAGGAGAAACAACAAGAACTGTTTAAAATGGTACAGAAGGATGAAGCAAATCTGGAAGATTTCATAGAGAGACTTATATACAATGTACATAGGGTGGGATAGACCGACATGGGGGCATATTTTCTCAAGATTGTCCTACTTCATGGGATTAGAGAAGATTTCCTGGACATGCTGAACTTGCCGGGGAAGGGGAATATCTCAAAGGAACCACTGGACAATATCATCGACTTCTATCAAAGATACTCTAGAGGATCCTCCAAGACCAGCAAATGGGAAAAGGGCCTAGAAAGAGATGTATTCAACAGAACACAGACCATCCAATGGAGGAGCCACTCGGGCAGAAATAGGAAACCTTCTCGAAAAATTTAATACATAGATGATGAGCTCCACTTGGAAATGGATGTTCTGAGGGCCAAGTAAATGAAAGCAGTAGAATATTTGACACTCGGAGTATTCTGTTCTAGATATAGGAAGAAACATCCACTGAAGGAGTGTCCACTTTACAAAGTGGAAGTATGCCAACTCTGTGAACTGAATCATGACACTAAGGAATGTCCTTCACTACCCCAAGTGAAGGAATTCCTACAAGTATCTGCTTTTGATGTAGAGCAAGCCTACTTCATTGCTTAGAAGAATCCTTAGCAAAATCAAAATCAAGGTATGAATCCAGACTCATTACCTTTTTGGAATAATATGAATAATATGAATAACATGAATACACTATTTCCTTCACATTATTCTAATAATCAATGGTTTCCATCTCAACCTTTTATGTAGAACTCTAACTCCTGGTCACCTTGGTCACAACAGACAAACCATCAAACTTCTTGGTCTCCTGGTTGGAGAAACTCCCATCCAGGAAATCATTTTACTCATAACCAACTCCCTCATCAATAGTTTCCCCATCAATAGTTTCTTCACCAACAATATCCTCCTCAACAATACCCTCCTCAACAGTACTAACAGCCACAGTTGCAACTCCAGAACAATGTTGCACCAATGAATATGCCTATATGACCACAGTTGTCTTCCCAACATAACCCTAACCAAAATAATAATAAAGCAGTTCACCAATTGGAGATTGACAACATACCTGCTTATTCCATTACCCCGGTTCCCTACCATGATATATGCTTACAATCAGGGAGGGTTGTGGAACCCTTAGTCATTGAATATGTTCCATCTTCGGTGACTGAAGCGAGAATGAACTAGCAATACCCATCTAATATAGCAATCCCCATCATTGATGATGTTGAAATTCCTACCTAGACACCGGCTGAAACACAAGGAGAAACATTCATCGAAACACAACCTACACAACTAATTAGAGAACTGCAATACCCTCAATGAATGTCACTATATAAGACAGTGGACCAACCTCAGTTTAACCTCTTAGGAGAGTTAAAAAAACTTATATTTCAAAATTCCACGGTTGCAGGCCCTCCATGATGTGCTTATCTATGCCAAAAAAGTAAGGGATCAGTGTGTAAGGAAACCAGGTAGAAAGCCCAGGGATCCTCCCACGGTCCATGTATTATGAAAACTTTCTAAACTAATCATGGGAAAAACTCTCTTGGCCAAATATGACGATACCGGGAACCCCACTATCACAGTACAGATTGGGAACACTCAGATACTAAATGTTCTGGTGGATTTAGGTGGAACCATTAACGTTGTGACAATAGAAACTGTACGAAAACTTGGGCTCACCAACCCTTGGCTGACCCCTACCATTTTAGAATTTGCTGACAGGTCCACCATCAAACCCAAGGGAATTGTGGATGACCTCATTATCTCAGTAGATTCATGGGTATACCATGTGGAATTCTTGGTTTTACAACCGAAGTCACAGCTGGGGGGACATCTGTTGATCCTGGGAATACCTTGGTTAGCCATAGCAGATGCTTGCATCAGATGTCGGTTAGGGTATATGAGTGTATTAGATGGGATTGAAGCGAAAAGCCTTACCTTATACACTCCAACTTGACCTAGATTAAAAACTAAAACTCCATTATGGATGGAGATGGAGGAGGACGAAGGCGTTCAATCGTTGCTAAGGATAGGGAAAGCCTTAACCTTCAAAGATGAAACAGAGGGCGATTCTATCAGTAGTTTCATCAGTGATCCTATTTCTGTCAATAAACATGTTTACTAGATCTTGAACAATACTTTAGATGAATAAAAACAAGAAGATATCATAGAGGAGACCTTAGTCAGTGACACTAACATAATTCTAGTACTCGAGAATTCAAAAAGCATTCCAGTTGAGGCAGAGCCGAGAAAAACACTGAACATTAACCTGAATCTCACTCCTGATGAACTGGAACACCTGATCACTCTCCTGAAATAGTACAAGGGAGATTTTGCTTGGGAATACATATATATGAAGGGTATTCCTTCTAATATGTGCACCCGTCATATTTATATTAAAAGTGACTCCTGGCCTATGTTCCAACCACAACGAAGGATGAACCCTAACCTTAGGGAAATAGTGAAAGAAGAAATCCAAAAGCTCTTGGAAGCAGGGTTTATATATCCTATCTCAGACAGCGAGTGGTTTTCTCCACTCATGATATTTCCAAAGAAGAATAAGAAATTGAGAGTCTACATAGATTATAGAGAGCTAAACAAAGCAATGCAGAAAGACCATTTTCCCTTACCTTTCATCGATCAGGTACTTGATACCTTGTCTGGGAATAATTTTTTTTCATTTCTGGATGGATTCAGTGGTTACAACCAAATCCAGATCGCTCTTGAGGACCAAGACAATACTACTTTCACCTGTCCCTGGGGTACCTTTGCATACAGGGTACTTCGCTTCAATCTGTGCAATGCACCTACCACCTTTTAGAGAGCCATGATTGGGATCTTTTCTGAGATGGTTAACGGCAGTATGGAATTTTTTATGGACGATTTTACCCCTTATGGCAGTGACTTTGAGGAGGAACTGAAAAAATTAGAAAATGTCTTAGTACGCTATGAAAAAACCCAGCTATCTTTAAGATATGAAAAGTTCCATATGATGATGAGGGAGGGTGTAGTTCTGGTGCACTTTGTAACACCCCGGTTTTGACCCCATTTTGCATTAAAAATATATGATGAGAATATTGTATGGAATCATTGCAAGGAGCTCAAGGCCAAGGCCCTGCCATTGATTTATTTTGTGTGTATAGGTGATCAAGGTTGATGCCTATGATTTACGGTGCTAAGTCAAGAATAGTATATAATTTTGGACATCATATAAATATGCAATTTAATTAAAAAAACCACAACCAGCTATGTCAATGCAACAAATAATGAGATGGGGACATGATTTCCTAAGAAACAGGGAGGGGGAATGTTTAACCTTGAGCCATGGGGGAAAATCCATGTGTCAAAAGAAAACACCTAGAAAACGTATGCCCATTTTCCCCTCATGCATTCACATTTTCATCTTCCCTTGCGTTTTGGGTAGCGGCGGGACGTTTTTTATCATCCATCCTTCACGCTTTCAGTTTATTTTTTCTTCATGTTGCATGCCCAGTCCATCATCGGGCTTTCACCCAAAACATTGTGGGTCATTCTGATCATTCCCTATTCTATTCTATGCATGTTCATTGTGTGTTCGCGGTTTTGAAGAACTATGTTTTGTTTTGGGTTGTTCGTCTATTGTTACCATACTAAGTGTTGTTGTGCAATGGTCTCCTCTGTCACAGAGCGAGTGGAAGTCTATTTTGTTGTGTTAACATTATGGTATGTTGTGTGTGCATATTTTTCCTTGGTTTGAATTGGTATGGAGTGGAATTGGATCTGAACTAGCTTGATAAAGCTAGTGTTGGAAGGAACCTCACAAATAGATCTAGAGGGGTTGGTTTTCTTATTTGCACACCCTGAACAGCACTGGAAGGGAAGGCATATCCTGAGGGACTGTGTAGCAGAGAAGCCTATGCTTCCTTGTGTTGGGTGTGTAGATGTTTTAGGATCCAATCCTGATCTAGAGCGGGTGTCCATAGCTCATTGGTTGAGCTCACTAGCTTAGCAGTTCAAGATTTCTATCTCCTTTGCAGCCTGATAAACCCATCTGTCAGTTGGATTAGCTGGTCCTTAATGAGAATGTTGGCTTGAATGACTGCAGTCTGATAAATCTAACAGTATATTGGCTTGTTTTTTTGTAGCCTGATAAACCCAACTATGTTGGCTTGGCTGATTTTGGTTGTATTCTTGGCTATGTGTGATCCTGATACTGATCCTTATTCCTATGGGAATCATGCCCAACTCGAGGGTGGCAGTGTTGTTAAGAGATTGATGAGTGCACTGGCCTATGGTTGGGTGGAACGTTGCAGCAATGTAGCTGTTTGTGGAACAAACTTCTTTCAAAGATAAGTATCTATGTGTTAATCTGTCCAAATTTTATTTGCTTCATGAAATATCATGAATATGTTTAATGTGTTGAATTGATGAATTGCTTCTGATGTATAATTGCAATTGTATGAATCTATGTATGTTTCTTTCAATACATTTTTAAATTAAGTTATGGGACTTATATGGCTGGATTCGTGATGGCCTGAACGATCAAATCTGCCCAAGACTTCTATTAGCAGGCTGAATTTCCACAGAAATTTAATTCCGCAATCTTTCCTTTCCACAACTTGCGGGATGCGGGATGCAGGATGCGAAAATGGCCTTCTGTAAACTCTGTTCCCCACAGATTTTCCTTCTACAGCTCTCCCTTTTGCATGTGCGATGCGGGATGCAGGAATGCAAGATGCGGGATGCGGTGTCACGATCTCTAATTCCACAATTGATTATTTCTGCAATGGTCTATTCTGCATGCGGGATGCAAAATGCAGAATGTGGAATGCAGGATGCGGGATGAGGGACCGCTATATTCATATTTCCCTGATTCCACAGATTCAATTTTTCTGCACCATTGGCTCTTGCAGGATTGATTCTCCATCGTCAATTTGTTTCCAGATGCGGAACGGATCCTGACCGGTGACTCCCGTCATGATTTTCTCCATCGTTCGATCTCCTCTAAGATTTTTCTTCATAGGTTGTCGGATTGAGCACTAACAGAATCAATTTCTCTACTATTGGTGAAGTTAGAGAATTTATACAAAGATGAATAGATGGTACTTTAAGCATATGGATGTGCATTCATCAAATGTGTGGGGCTATGGTCGTGTTTCTCCTCTGAGGTAGGAGGGGACGTGAAAGCATGGTATCAGAGATGTTGGTTGCAACACTAGGGCCTAAATGGGCCAATTTGAACAGTCAATCGAGCTATTGGTAAATGGTTTGAAAAATATTGTTAGTTGCATAGCAAAGAAAACTACCATGGGTAGTGGGTAAGTGGTTTCAATTTTGAAATTATCTAACAATTTTGTTATTAACACATTTTGCAGAACTATATTCGCAGGGACCATTCCATGGATTGCAGTTTAGTAAAGTTTGTTCGGCTAAGCCATGAGAACCGGCATGTGCGACGATGCACAGAACCCTAATGAATACGAGGAAGATGTTATGGGGGGGAATGTCTGAATTGGAAATAATGAGACAGAGTCTAATGGGAGGAGGTTTCAAGATACTCCTCCAGATTTTTCTGCCACTATGAGAAGCCTAAGGGTGGACATACAAAGTCACAAAGTAGACAATGAAATATTGGTTAAGGCATTGGAGGAGAATAATCAACTGAATGCAGCCGAGGTGCAGAGTTTGACAGACATTCAGAGGTGGATGAAATATGGGGACCGGACAGTGAGACCAGAAGGAAAAAAGAGCATTGATAGAGGAAGAAAGAGATCTCATAGTGGGTCATCTGACTCTGAAGGATCCACTAGTGGTTCAGGTTCTACTTCTCATGAGAATCAGAGAAAGAAGCACTACCAGAACCGTTCACGTGATGAATTTAAGAAGGCAAGGCCTCCTACCTTCAACGGTGAGATAAAGAGCGGTCAAGAAGCTGAAGCTTGGCTTCTTGGGATGAGGAAAAATTTCCAAGTCCAAGACTATTCAGGAAATATGAAGGCTAGTGTATCCATCTTCAATTTGTCTGGAAGAGCATCCATATGGTGGTAGCACTTCAGGAAAGTGAAGAAGATTAATGAAAGGTAGATTATGTGGAAAAAGTTCCAGAAGTATTTCAAGAAGAATTACCTCTCTAGAAGGTACTATTATGATAAGATCAAAGAGTTCCATGAGTTGAGATTGGGACAGCAGACCATGGAAGAGTATGCAAATAAGCTCTTGGAACTATTGAGGTATGTCAGATACATCAAAGATGAAAAAGTAAAAATCCAGCATTTTTTGAGTGGATTGCCTCAGTATTACAAAGACAGAAATGAGTTTTATGAACCTATAACTCTGGAATAAGTGATAAGGAAAGCTAAGTATTGCTATGACAAAAGGAAAGGAAAACCTGATTATCATAAGACATGGAAGGACAAAAAGAATGAGAAGTCTGATCAAAGTAAGAAAGGTTTCAAACCTTCTAACTTCAGGATTAAGCAGAAGCAGCCATCCCAAGTTGAGAAGCAACCAGCTAGAGTGATGGGAGAAGATCCAAAGATCCACAACATAACAAAGCACCACTCTAATGTTGGAAATGTGGAGGAACCCACATGCGCGGGTATTGTCCCCTTGAGAATTAGAATGCAAGTCCAGCTTACAACATTCAAGAGGAAGAAACAGTGGGTCAAGTAGTAAGGGTCATCCCTAGAATCTATGCAGCACTAGAGGACCGCCATGCAGATCACCAATCAACTGTGATTGAAGTTGTAGGTAAGATTGTTGAGAAACCTGTTTCTATTTTGATTGACCCTAGTTCTACTCACAGTTACATTTCTCCTACAGTAGTGGAGATTTGTGCTTTTAAGAAAGTAAAGCATAGAAAATCGTGGTTAGTTTAGCTAGCCACTGGAACTAAGAGAAAGGTTAGTGAAGTGGTGGAAAAATGTCTATTGGTGATGAATGGATTGGTCACTTGTGTAGATCTGAATGTTCTACCACTTGGTTCCTATGATTTTCTCATTGGAATGGATTGGTTAGAAGCTCACAGGGTAAAGCTTGGCTGTTACAATAAGACTTTTGAATGCATGGATGAAGAAGGGAACCCAATAGTTGTAAAAAGCATTCCAAAGGTGATTTCTGTGAGGTATACTTCAAAAATGTAGTTGAAGAAGTTTTGTAGGAAGGGTTGTAGAGTGTATGTAGATCATTTTGGGGAGGCAACAGAGGATGAAACTATTAGGTTGGAGAACTATCCTGTATTACAAGAATTCAGGGATGTTTTTCCTGATGATATTCCAGGGCTTCCTCCAAAGAGAGACATTCACTTCACAATTGAACTTGTGCCAGGAATAGTACTAGTGTCCAAGACACCCTATAGGATGAGTACACTAGAAATACTAGAGTTGAAGATGCAACTACAAGAGTTGTTGGAAAAGAATTATATCGGGCCAAGTGTACCTCCTTGGGGAGCATTGGTTCTATTTGTGAAGAAGAAAGATGGTACACTCATATTGTGTATTGATTATAGACAACTGAACAAAGCCACTGTGAAGAACAAATATCCTTTACCTAGAATTGATGAACCCTTTGATCAAATGAGAGGAGAAAATATATTTTCCAATGTTGATTTGAGGTTTGGCTACCATCAGGTGAGAATAAAGGATGAAGACATTCATAAGACAACCTTCAGAACAAGGTATGGACATTATGACTTTGTAGTGGTCCCATTTGGTCTCACAAATGCACCAGCTACATTTATGTGCCTTATGAATAGTGTCGTCAGTAGGTATTTAGACAAGTTTGTTCTTTTTTTCCTTGATGACATTCTTATTTATTCTAAGAATGAGGAAGAGCATGAAGAGCATCTGAGATTGACATTAAAATTGCTCAAGGAGCATAAGCTATATGCAAAGTTGAGCAAGTGTGAATTCTATAAAGATAGAATTCAGTATTTGGGTCACATTATCTCAGAAGAGGGTATATATGTGGACCCTAACAAGATTGAAGCCATTATGAATTGGCCTACTCCAAGAAATGTGACAGATGTAAGATATTTTATGGGACTTGCAGGATACTAAAGGATATTTATTGAAGGATTCTCCAAGGTTGCATATTCCATCACTTATTTGCAAAGGAAGGGGATAAAGTTTGAGTGGACATCTAGGTATGAGGAAAGTTTCCAGCAGTTGAAGAATCTTCTCACAAGTGCACCAGTCTTGAAAGTTGCTGACCTAGAGAAATATTTTGTGGTGTGCAAGAATGCATGCGGTCAAGGACTTGCAGGAGTTCTTATGCAAGGAAACCACATAATATGTTATGAGTCAAGAAAGTTGAAGGAGCATGAGAAGAACTAAGCCACTCATGATCTGGAACTTGCAGCCATAGTACATGCTCTCAAGATGTGGAGGAATTACTTGATGGGCACAAGATTTGAGCTAAGAACTTGCCATTGTGGTTTGCAGTATTTGTTTGATCAGCCTACTCTAAATTCTAAGAAAGATAGTTGGATGGAGTTTTTATGTGAGTTTTAAAATCAAGCACATAAAAGGAAAAGAGAATAAGGTAGTCGATGCACTCAGTAGGAAGGTGCAGGAAATGCATGTGGAATCTCTTAGTATTTTCTAGTCAGATTTGAGACAGCAGATTGTTAATCATGTTGTTGAATATGAATTGTATGTGCAGGTAAAAGACAAGTTGCAGCAGCAAAGCCTTGAAAAGAAGTATGAAGGATATAAATTAGAAAAATATGAACTCCTTATTTATAAGAACATAATTTATATTCCAAATGTAGCATACTTGAGGAAGGTTGTTATGGATGAGATCCATCAAAATCCATATTTTGGGCACCCAGGATATTAAAAGACAATTACTACACCTAGAAAGCAGTACTTTTGGCTAGGAATGAAAAAGGACATGGCTGAATATATTTCTAGGTGCATGAAATGTCAGCAGGTGAAGGTTGAGCATCAACACCCAGCAGGTTTGTTGTAGCCTTTTCCAGTCCCATAATGGAAATGGGAAGTTATTTCCATGGACTTTATCACAATATTTCCAATGAATTGGAGACAACATGATTCCATCATGGTTGTGGTGGACAAGTTGACAAAGGAAGCACATTTTATATCGGTTAAGTATACGCATAAGACCGATGGCATTGCAAAGATATTCATGAAAGATATTTTAAAACTGCATGGATTTCCTAATGCAATAGTGTCTGACATAGATTTCAATTTCACTTCCAATTTTTGGAAGGGATTGTTTGCAGATTTGGGGACAAAGTTGAATTTCAGCACTTCCTACCATCCTCAGAATGATAAGCATACAAAGAGAGTTAACCAAGTACTTGAATACATGCTTCGCATGTATGTGATGGACAAACCAACCAAGTGGAAAGATTATTTACACTTGGTAGAGTTTGCTTATAACAATGGACAACAAGCATCCTTGGGGATGAGTCCATCTGAAGCATTGTATAGAAGGAGGTGTAGGACACCAATGACTTCGAATAATCCAGTGAACAAGGTTGTGCTTGGTCCATAATTTCTCAAGGAGATGGAGCAGGAGGTTGTAAATATCAAGTAGAACTTGAAAGCAGCCCAAGACAGACATAAAATCTATGTGAATAAGCATAGGGTGAACATAGATTTCAATGTTGGGGATCATGTTTACCTCAGAGTGAGGGAAAAGAAGAGTTCCTTAAAGTTTGGAATTTGTGCCAATATGTCACCTAGATACTGTGGGTCACTTGAAGTTCTTGAGAGATTAGGGCCAGTTGCATATAGAATTCCATTGCCTGCTAGCACTAGGGTTCATAATTTTTTTCATGTTTCTTTTCTTAAGAGATATGTACATGATCCTAACCATGTGATTGTAGCTAGGGTTTTACCCCTAGCTTGTGCGAATGAGCACCTACTAAGGAGAATTGACTCCTTAGTAGCAGTTTAGTAAAATGTAAATGAAAATGCTAAACAGAAAAACGAACTACTCTAAATATATGCATGAAACAAAACAACAAAATGTAAAGAATGGTTTTTATATTGATATTACCTCCGATGTGAAGGTTGGTGAAGCTCTTTGCAGCGATCCAAGACGGTTGCTCCAAGCTCCAGCTTGCTCCTTCTCCTCCTCCGATGGTGGAAATGGGCCAAAAGGGGCTCTCAATGGTGAAAGTAGCTCAAGGGTGAGCTAGGGTTTCCAGAGCTGTTTTGGCAGAGTAAGGATGCTTATGATTGTGGATGTGAAATAAGGGGTCTCCATCGCCTATTTATAGTTTTTTAGTGGTGGAGTGCTGGCCCATGGTTTTGGAAACCATATGGTTTAGGGCAGCTGTTTAGGGTTTTTTCCTCCTTTTCCTCATTATTTTATATTTTTTCTTCCCTTTTGGGGATTTTTGCTATTTTAGAGGAATTTTGGATATTTTTGGAGGAAAAAAGGGGTTTTTTGGCCTTTTGGAGGCATTTTAGGCCTTTTGGAGGCTTTTTAGTGGGATTTTCAGGGTTTTTAAGGGAAATATGGTAGGAAAATGGACAAATTAGCCATGTAGTGGGGTAGATGAGGTAGTGAACACTTTTTGGGTGTTAACAGTGATAAATTGGGATGTGATTCAGGTGGAACCCGAAGGAGAATTCCAAATCGAGCCAATGAGCATCCTCGCCAGGAAGATCAAAATGCTCTGGAACCGAGCCATAGGGCAGGTAAAGGTGCAATGGGAGCACTACGGTCCTGAAGAGTCTACATGGGAGCTGGAGGATTCCATGTGATTGGCAGATCCATTTTTGTTCAATTCTGCAGAGCACTGAGGGCGGTGCCAGCATAGCATTCTGTTCAATTTTGTAAAGCACTGAGGATAGTTTTGTTGAAGGGGGAGGGGAAAGTAACACCCCGGTTATGGCCCCATTTTGCATTAAAATTATATGAATCAATCCCAAGGTATATTGATACCATTAATAGAAGTCGTGAAAATTTCATCTTATCAATGGAGTCTCCACTAGCATCCAGTTGTTCCTTAAACTGGGACACCCTTATGAAGTAATCTTGAACTGATTCACCTTTACTCATTTTAGTTCTCTTTAGTTGAGCTCTCAAATTCATATTTATGTTGATGTTCCTTCCCTCATACATTCTAGAAATGGCATCATACATTTTCTTTGGTGTCTCTTTAAATGACACTTGAGGGATCAAGTGATATTTGATATAATCAGTAATGATCCTCATTGCCTTGATTAGGTCATTCTATACTTCTCCTTAAATTCATCTTATTCTAGTTATGCGACTTTATATTTGATGTATTTATTAAGATCATTCTCTTTAAGAATGATATCAATCCTATACTTCCATGCTCATAAGTTTTCATTGCCTTCCAACTTATCTTCAAGCTTAGTGCTTGGGGCCATCCTATCCAGGAGGTCACTCAAAATTGAAATTTATCAAAATGATAAGTTGAACTTACCAGGAGATGTGATTGACTGAGGAGAGTTGGTTGGTCCACTTGGTTTCTGGAGATCCCAAATCTTCACCCTTCAAAACTTTCTTGCGAGGTTTTAGTTTCTATAGAATTTATGGTTTTGGTTTTTTGCAATTTTTTTGTTCATGGCCAAACTAGGGTTTGGATTTCCTAGAGATTCAACCACCCAAAAACTTTGATCTAGGGCTCGATATATGTTCTCTATGGAGGCGCAATTTTTTGTGCAAACAAATCTTCAAAATTCCAACGTTTTCATAAACATTAATTTCTTGTCGGAGGGAGAGGAGAGAGAGTTTCACCTTGTGAAAGTTGTTCTATTTAGGATAGCTCTGATCCCATGTGGAGATTTCATATGCTTATCTAGATATCATTAGTGTTTAATACAAATTCACAACAGTATCATATGCATAATCACTAAAATAAACACAATCACAATATAGACACAGATTTATCCTAGGAAACCCTCAAGGGAAAAAAACCCAATAAAACTTCCTATGTATAGATGCATAAGATAAAACCCCAAAACAAGTATTCTTCTCCTTGCTGGTATGTCTCTCTCTCTCCTATGCACTATAGAATTGAGTGAGTATGTATTCAAATGAGAAGCACATCTCCTCTATTTATACTCTTTTTGTCAAGTGACTTTTAACCTAAGAAGTCGGCCCCACTAAACTTTATGGTATGACTTCACCTAAGAAATCACAAAAGAGTATTTTATTATATTCATTAGGGTAATATTGACCCGACTTACAATGGAGGATTTACCTCTTGACTCTATGATTACCAATTACAATAATAACATCTCGACGGATGAATAATAACATCTCCTGGGGATACATCAGTAAAATACATTTAGAATATCCTTTGAAGTTATAATATTTCAACATCCATGCCATCACTTCGTTTATTGTTCCTTTGTCTTACACTAATTTTCCCCTACCATCATGTCCTTGATTATTCCTTTGTCATTACTGAACTCATTTGATATCAATGACAACTACATTCAACAGTCGTCATCCTCATCATCATCTTCGTTATCATCATCATAATCATCTCTATCATTTTCCTCTTCAAAATTGTCATCAATATCCTCATCGTCACCATCTGCATTGTCATCATGATCCTCATCGTTTTCATCATCATCGTCATCATCCTCATCCTCACAATCCTCATAGTCATTTTCACCATCACCTCATTGTTTTTATTATCATCATTGTCATCACCATTATCGTCGTCATCATCAATACAATCACAATCATCATCATCATCATCCCCATTGCCATCATCATCATCGTCATCATGATTATCATCAACATCGTCGTCATCATCATCAGCATCAGTATCGTCATCATAATAGCATCATCATAGTCATCATTATTTTTACTTATGTGTTTACATTTATAATTGTTTAAAAAATATTATAAAAAAATATTCAAGATATAAAGTTTTGTATCATATTG